>JAODUK010079416.1:0-27366 GCA_027564635.1 Typhlichthys eigenmanni | reverse complement strand
CCCCCCCCCGGACCGCCCGCTCTCCTCGGGCACGCACTCCATCTTCCCGTTTCTGCACAAGCTGAGGGAGAAGGAGAGGAGACTGCAGGTTAAATGAAGCTGTGGACACCTAATGGGAGTGGTTCAAGCTATTTTTTGCTAAACGTGAGTGTGTTAAAATGGCCGCCGCCACGATATGCTGTGATCAAGGCAGACGAGTGGCACACTGTGACTCACCATGGGCCAGAGGCACTGAAGGTCACCTCCCCTGGCTGGGACACCCCCCCAAAGGAGTAACAGTGACACTGAGACCTGTGATAAAGGACATGCTGTTGTATTTAAATAGGTTTATTAGCAATAAGGCCATTTAGTTAGAATGATAATGATGCTGATAACAATAATTATAATGACACTTATTTATTACTCATTTAACAATGAAGATTATTTACTGTATTAAAAAATGTATATATTATGACAATGTTTATGTTAATGTTACGTTACATTGAAATCTAAAGCAAAGGCACAGCTAATACAGAATATTGAATTGAATATTGTAAAGACTAGACATGTACTTAAATACATAGTACCTCTACTACTTAATGAACCTTCCATTAAGCTAATTCATCTGTGTAGGCGTACTCCTGCCACATACGCAAGCTAATGGATGTCGGCCATTATGAGGCTTTATGAAGCGGTGAGAGTCTTACAACTGCACGCAGCGCTGACGCACGTCGTCATAGTAACTGCCCTCAGTGCAGCCACACCCCTCGGCACATTCGCCTGGGTTACATATGTCAGCGCTGGACAGGGCGCGACAGGACCGACCACAGGACGACACGCAGGAGTGATACAGCATGCCACCGAGACACACCACCCCTGCACACACACACACACAGTATGTTAGCTAATATCCTTCATGTAATTAATTTTATAAATCAATTAACACATTGTCTATTCTATGCAGTACACATACATACATACATACATGCATACATACATACATAACACACACAAACACACGCATGCACACACACAGTGTAGCTGTTATCAGCCAGTATGGTTAGTATATTTAATATATGTATGTATTTAATATATTTAATATATATTTGCTGTCGTATATAACTACATTTGGCCACAAGGGGCAGAATTGAGCTTAAGTGGAGCGCACACTAAGGGCCAGATTTACACAATATTTGCATGGGTAAAAACATGTGCAAACTTGATATAGATGGATAAATAAATGACACGTAAGCTGATCTAATGGTGTGCATGGAGCATGTTGTCTTTCAAATGTGCAAAGATAGCACGTATTGTTCATTTGCTACGTTTGCCTTAATGAATATGCAATTTTGGTGCGTTTCAATGTTATTTTTAACCATTCTTAAACCGCTTATGTTGATAAAAATCTCATGGAAGACCCGGCCGTCGTGCCTGTGTTGTTGCGGTCGTAAAAAGACCTGTGGCAGGCCCGTTTGGAACAGCGATCACAGAGACAGATTGTCCCGTTGTCTGTGTATCCATCCCACTGAACAAGCATAGTCTAATAGTCTGTAGTTGTTTGGTGAATGTACATGCAGGGTCTGCAAAGCTTCTTAGTTGATCACCCGTAATAGGCCTACGTACTAAAATCACACGTGAAATATTATTCAATGCCCGTACACAAAAGGCACGTGAAGCGCTCACCGCACTCGGAGACGTGCGGCCTGAAGTTGACGTCCACGCCGTGCTTGGAGCACAGGAAGGCATAGTGGGCCAGCGCCGTGCACAGACAGCTGCTGCCACACCTACAGGCCTGGTAACGACACTGCTGCTGGTACACGGTCGGGCTGACGTATCCGTGGCACGGAGCGAACACGCTGCCCAGGAGCACCTCGCACAGCGACGCGTAGAACACTGGCACACACAAACACACACACATGGTTTTATCTCAGTAGCCTATATGTAGTTCAAACAGTACTGATTCTATTAACACTTCACTGAGCCCTTGACACCTCTCGCCGTGCCACCTATAGGAAAGATGGCTCACATAGCTGGCCCACCAACACATGTACTTCATCATGCCTAAACAACAGAAAGACCTACCATTGTGCTGGTTCATCTCACAGGGGTCAATGATGGGAAGGTTGACTGGTGCGGCACAGGCAGACGATACCTTCCAGGCGTTAGCGTGGAGCTGGGGGGTCCCCTCTATCATCCCCGCTGGAGATCTGTGTGCATGCACACACACACACACACACACACACACGCACACGCACACGCACACGCACACACTTGTATAATGGAGTACTAGGTGGTGGAATGTAACTGGGAGGGTCATGACATTTAAATCATTATTTGTTAGTTATCATTTGCTCACAGGAAGTCATCTCGCAGATTTCCGTTGAAGGTTCCGCAGAGGCCGAGCGTGGAGCCGCGCCAATGGCTGTCAAGCTGCAAATAGACCCGCCCCCCCCTCCCGTCATACTGCAGCCGGAAGCCAAGCCCCGCCTTCAGCTGCGTGAACACGGACGTCAGCCTTCGCACCTCCACCACATCTGTTGAGGCAGACACAAACTCAAACGGGTTGGGCGTCATATCTGGTCACTAGGGGGCAGCGCAATGGACATTGAGGGCAACAGCACTGCAGACACATAATCAAGGGATATGTATTATTCTATCCCAATCAGACTAAAGCAGCAGAAATAAGTGAACATGAAGAAAACTACAAATAAAGCTTAAATACACAGCAGCCATTCATATGGCACATTATTTATGACAGGAAAGAGTTTAAAGTGTTTTGTTTCCATCTGAGATGTCGTTTGTGCTAGCTACCATCAGTGTAAGGCAGCACAGGTGCTGGGTTGACCCCGATAAGCACCTCCCCCTCTCTGGTCAGTGTCACCTGACGGCTGACATCTTCATCCAGCACCACCGACACTGACTGGATACACACCTGCTGCTAAACACACACACACACACACACATACACACACACACACACACACACACACACACACACACAGACACAGGTTAAATGGGAAAGCACCTCCAGGCATAATACCACAATGTGCGTCTGTGTGTGTGTGTGTGTGTCCATGTGACTATATTTTGGGCTGATGTAATGTATTGTAAGATTTACATTAGTGCTCACAGGCTTTCAGCGAACAGATAGTCAAAACAACGAGTGCATTCAGTAGAATAGAGCAACATGGAATAACAGGGTTCCTGTGGGTGCCTAAAAGATTCAATACTGAATGTTCGGCCTTAAAATGGGACTCTGGGACTGCGGGGATGTGCTTTTCCTTTACATCCTTCACACTGTGCGTGTGTGCGTGTGTGTGTGTCTTACCTCAGCACATGTGGTGTACTGCAGTGTGATGGTGAACCTGCTGCTGCGGCTCTTGGCCAGCACGTACTGACACGCCCCCGGCTGGAGGTACGTCCTGCCGTCAAACGTCGTCACGAACACATCGCCCACCACCGAGCACTCCGCTGGGGGCGAGAGAGCACAAGACAGGGAGGGAGGGAGAAGGAGAAAGGGAGGAGAGGAGAAAGATACAAAGAGGATGGAAGGGAGTGAGAGAGAGAGAGAGAGAGAGAGAGAGAGAGAGAGAGAGAGAGAGGAGAAGGAGATATGAGCTTGCTAGCGACCCTCATATTCTGCTAGCAGACATGCTAGCAGACATGCTAACAGACATGAACAGGGAAGGGTGAATTCACCTGTGCAGTTGTTCTCTGTGCAGTTCCACACTCCCCCCATGCACACGCTGCAAACAGAACACACACACACACACACACATGCACATACAGGTTACACAAGCTAAGCTCTCATCAGCCAGCGGAGGAGAGAAATGACCGCCACCGAATCACCTAATGTGGGGAACGACTGGTGTCTTAGCATTGTAACCCCTTGTAACCCACATTGTGTGTGTCAGCACTATCCTGTTTATTGAGATTGTGAACTGCTACCCCCGGATCAACACCTCTCTAGAACAGTACATTACTTTTTTCCTCAGAAACATTCTACATGGCATCGACTCAGCACTGAACTATTTTATTTTATTTTCAGAGGTCGGTGTAATACGCAAACGCACGCACACACACGCACGCACACAAGCATACGCGCACGCACATGCATGCACAGTCTCACAGTCGCACACTCACACACTTACCAAACACTGCACACCTGCTCCAGCATGTGTCCCTGTACATAGGATGTCCCATGGTAAACGCATGGACACTGGGAGATGGCAATGCATGTTCCATTCTGAAGGATTAGGCCTATAGGACCAAACAGCATGCAGCATGGAAAGAACACAATACAACGTAAAATAAATTAGCACCCCTACCGTAGCACAAAATGCTATACAAGACGAATGTCAGGTATATTCTACCTATGTTCAACTCAATCTACTGTGTAGACGTACAATAATATGACCGTATGGGATCACATTGTCCATTGACTTTGTATTGTGGCCATGAGACTCTCTTTTGTAGCTTTAGTTTGCAAACTAGCTTTAGTAATCTTAAAGTATGCTTATTTTCCTTACCATAATATTTTTTTTTTATATATATTATACATACATACACCTTTCTTACCAAATACTTATTATGTATTGTTTTAGTGCATGTATTTAATTAAACGCTTAAATGTCATTATTATTAAAAGCGAAATGCTTAAATGTCATCATTAGTCAAAGTTGTTGTGCACAGCGTGTACAGTATGTGAGTGTGTGTGTTTACAGTACACACCATCAGGACAGTAGCATCCGTCCAGACAATGTAAGTTGGTGCCCAGGCATTCCTTGTCAAACGTGCATGTGGGGGGGCAGCAGCTGATACAGTCTCTGTAGACAAAGCTCTGCTCACAGCCGTCATCTACCAATGAACACAAACACTTGAGAGCTTCCAAAGATGTAAGATGTAAAAACTAAATATGTCGGATGGACGCTACTCACTGCAAGAGGGGAAGCTGTCCCTCCACTCCCTCACTGGGTATCCTACATGGGAGCAAGCACGGGTGTACTCCACCAGCGCTCGGCACAACGTGGTCTCGTCGTCAGACCTGAAACACACATCGTACTGTAAGTGCGGTGACGTGCATGCTGGGAAATGTCCCAGTGGATACACTGGGGGTACACCGATTAAACATTAAAAATGAACTTACACACACAGGTCGGACACACAGCCGGCCACGAACGGGTTCGGGTCGATGTTTTCATGGCAGGACAAGAACGGGAAGAAGAGGAGCGCGCTGCACTTCTCGATGGCATCCTAGACACACATTATCAGAACTTGGATAAAGTAATTAATAGAGATGGGTGCGTTACAATAACTCTAACAACGCTAACCAGCAATTTGAATACACTACGGTGAACCATATACTATAATAATTAAGTAACAAAGACAAACACTTCATGCTGGTTATCCCTTCTAATTCATATTGAGCTCTGAGAAGCAGCCTGTCTGTGTAAAGAGCCTTACATCCATGTCTGATTCTGACCGGCAGGGCCCGGTGAAGTCCAGGTCTACTGACGGACAGGATCGCTCATGAGGCAGGTCCACAGCCCAGCTGTTACCGAACACTGACGGCTCATCCGTGCGAATACCTGCAGAACACACACAGTCATACACACACACACACATACCGCAGGCGGCATGGTGCAGTATCGATGTACAGACACATATCAAAGAACTGACACGCTTGCCCTCACACAAACAATGCTCATCTACACAATGTGATAAAACACATTTGTGCTCAACATGTGATCTTTTCAACCAGCAATCCAAAAGCAGGTGTGCTCAATGGGAAGAGTATAGACTTGTGTTTACCACTCGAGTAAACCACTCATTGTACTGGACAGTTCTCCACTCAGACCAGTGAGAGGATGTGGCTCATGTTACTGGAAATATTCCTGCTCCTTTTTGCTGCACAAAGATAGACTTACCCAATCACTCCTCCCCCCCCCCCCCCCCCTCCAGCTCTCTCTGTTGCTATAAATGGCCCGATTGACAGTGTTGAGTGTATAATAATTATCATTACAGTGCAGAGAGAGTGAGAGAGAGAGAGAGAGAGAGAGAATGGGGGATGGGCCAGAGAATAATCTGAGGGGAGCCAGTCTTACCGCGGACCGTGGTGAGGTCATCGTTGGCTACGTGATTGAAGTTCCCACACAGGCCACAGGGGGTGCCCTGGTGTTCCTCGCTCATCTTCAGGTAGATGCCGGTGCCTCCGTCCCAGGCCAGTGAGAAGCCGAACACACTCTTCACCAGCAGGTAGTCGGCCAGCCGCTCGATGAACACGCCGCCTATAGTCTGAGGCAAGCTTAGCCTGCGGACACAAGCACACAAACACACACACACACACACACACACACACACACACACACACACACACACAAGACTCACAAAACATGCACATACGAGGAGGCACCGAACTCTGTTTTGTCGGAGAAAGGCCTCTTGCACACACCTTCTGCCTCCCTGGTGGACCTGATATCCTGAGATGTGGATCTCCTCCTCATTGGGGAAGAACAGGCTGAGAGCCCGTGGGCAGGAATACACGCTTCCCTCACACACTCTGCTGTTGTGCACCTGGCAGCGAGGAAGGTCAGAAGAATCAGAGAGTAGCAGCGACACCGTGACAGCTGGGTCAGTTCACTGACAACTATTTGTTTACTATTTATTGTGTAACTCAAACTAAAACAAATGAGTCAGTTAAACCTCAACTGGCAGAAGAAGGGTTTGCTGCACTGAAAAGGTAAGGTTTCAGGTGTTTTTGAGATCGATTTGCAGAGGTAAACAAGAGAGTAACGGGAAACAGAAAACCAGAGGGCCTTACAGGCCTGTCTATTTTGGTAGTACACTGACCACCTGGACAGAACTGTTCAAAATGGCATCATTAGGACTGCATTCCCTCCACAACCATGGCCATAATGTACTAAGTCTCGCAGAGCCAGCCTTTACATACGTAAAGTCTGGGACACAGTGCTGGCTACAGTAACCGTGTCAGTACCTGCCTACTTGACAAGCGAGGTATTTTGACTGACATGCAGGACGACCAACTACGTAACTCAATGAATAAGTCGGCCGATAAACTTACAATGAGGAATTCATTGGAAAATTACAGGTCTTGTACATCTGTCAAGTTTGTAGGCTACGGTTACTGCTTAAAATAAATGGTTAATTTTCAATTAGGAAATAAAGCAGTGCTATAGCGTTGAAAGAAATTACGGATACATTTTTTGTGAGTGACAATACTAACAGCCAATGTATATTGACAGTATTACTTCCTGAAAGTCCAAGAGTCCTGTGTTGAGCTTACAGGGGTATGTATCAGATTTTCAGCACAGTTGCTTATGTGACATAGTGCTAATGGACAGAAGAGGCTGAGACTATAATGTACTTAATAGGATAAAAAAGATATGATATAACATCACTGTACATTATTTTATCCTGTTAATCCTAGGATAACATGTCAATGCCAAGAAAATACAGAGATTGACTAGGTCTAAAGCACAAATGTCACCATATTTAAACGGTCGACACTTTAGAATAGCAGTCAACAGTATCTGTGGCGCCAAACACCAGATACTATCTGGCTGCAAGAGTAGACACTTCAGCCGACACTGAGTTGTTACAGTTTTGCCATAGAGCCAGTAGAGAGGGCCAGTGTGCTCTTACCCACACTGTGTACTGAGGTGTGGAGGAGTGGCAGTCCTGGGCCAAGATGTAGGAACAGGATCCAGGAAAGTAGAAGTAGATGCCATCAAATGTTTCGTAGTGGTGTTGACCCCACGACCTGCAGATCCCATCTCTGTCCTGGCCCTGGTTAGGTACTGTGGCAGACATAGGACTGGTCAGGCAGACTGAACCAACACTTGTTACAATGTAATGTATCAGTTGCAGTTGAAAACTTTTGGCAACTTTTGGCAATTTTGGCAAAGGGTGCCATAATCTACTGGTTTTATGTTTCTCTTGTTGTAGGTGCACTGCGGAATAGTATTACTCCAACAGTTAATTCCATAAAAGGTGCTGCGTTAGTGGAAAACCCCTTCACTGGTGATGCCAAGGGGCTTGCCTGAATCACTGCGAGAAGTGGAAAAGTATCTGTACATGCCCATAAGCCACATAATAAATCTATTAACAAAGATAATGCAACAAGTGCCGGATGCAATTAATTAAATTCAACTTTGTTGAGGCACATTTTGTACAACGAATAGAAGGGTCACGTTAAAGTGAAACGGTACATTTCACACTATGTGTGATGTACTGGTAATGCAATGCCATTTGTATATGTGTTGCTGCAACTAACACTGATTTTCTTCCTCGATTAATATGTACTTCTTAAGAATGACGGAACACTCATCACAAGCCTAACAGGTATTTATTTGACTTCAGATATGCATGACTAAAATAAAGCACATACTGAATAGGTGGTGTCGGTAGGATATTTAGAGATATACATTAAGTGTAATTGGATTGAAAGGACAGAATATTGCCCTCTTTTCCATAATTGGCCCGTTGAATCTACCTTTCCTTTCAATCACATAACGATGCTTCGTAATGACAGACCCATGCGCTCCAGAGGAACGGGGGAGTTGGGAAGGAGGTTTGGCTTGCTGTCTTTCCTTGTATTTACGCTAGCTCTTGATGCAACTCTGGTTGCAGCATCTTACTGTAACTACATAATTAGAAGCCTTTTTAGAAGTTAAACACCAAATAGTGCCACAGCCCGAGCCCTAACCATGACCCATGGTCCCAATAATATCTTACAGACACACATGCACAATGTAGGTAGGGTGCACGTGTGTGTGTGTATGTGTGTGTGTGTGCGTGCGTGCGTGTGTGTGTGTGAGAGAACAAATGATGAGCAAGATAGACACATAGAGAGAGAGAGAGAGCGAGAGAGAGAGAGAGAGAGAGACAGAGAGAGAGAGAGAGAGAAACAGATGTTGGTGATTAATAATGGCGTGTGTAGTTAATTAATGACTGAGTCTGATTGCTCATATAAACACACACACACACACACATACACATACACACACACACGCACGCACGCACGCACACTCCAATTAAACTGAGGGTCTTATTGTATACGTCCTTATTAATTAGTGGAGCAGCTGGTCTGCTACAGTACATACCAGAAAAGTAGCTCATAAGGTTATGTGTATAGTGTTACTACTGCTGCTGCACTGTGGCCATGTGACTCAGAGAGCAGACAAACCCAAGATGACAACCCAGCTAAGATAAGCATCGTAAGATAGTGTGTGTGTGTGTTGGTTCACCTGTGTGAGTATGCATGTGTGTGTGTTTGTGTATAGTGTATCTAAGTGTGTGTGTGTGTGTGTGTGAGTGCGTGTGTGTGTCTGTGTTTACTGACTGATCTGGCAGCGATCTCCCAATGCCTGGAACTGAGCACAGTCACACACACCCCCTTCCTGACACCAGCCTCCATTGAGACAGCCACAGTATTCTGGGAAAGAAATAGAGGGGACATCTCATGCACAGTATGCCTGCCTGTCTGATCATTGGCCCGGCCTACCTGTAAGCATCCTTCATCCTCCATGTCTAACCTTTACCTGCTTCTTATTCAACTGTACTAACTGTGGAGTGGAGTAAGTCACTCTAGATGAATGTGTCTTGGTAAGCATAAATGTTACAAATGTTAAAATCACAGTATAATATGATATAATATGATATATAATCTGTTTGTAATATTAAACACATTGTCTCGTCGTACCACAAAGGGACTGTGAACAAAAAGCCGGTCCTTGTACATACACAAACACGTGTGTATACATTTACCTATGTGTTTAAACTTTACAGGTGTACTATATGTGTGTGACGTGTCTCAGGTTGGCAACCCTTCACACGGAATAGTGGCATGGCTAGGCTTTAGCTAAAAGTAGCTTCTTCACTGAGGGTTGTCATGGTGAATGGAGACAAAACACATTTTCTGCTTATGTACAGTACAGGAAGTTCCTTGAATTGGGGATTGGTGGAAAAGGAGGTCAATTCCCACAAATACACACGTGAAACATGATCTCATATCACAACTCTTTTGTTCAAGTGTGTACATAATGTTTGCACTTATAATAATGTCACACAGTGTTACAGTGCGTTTACCTGCCGAGGCATCTCTGGCTGTGTAGTTGTGTAGGACGCTACGTGGGACAGCGGCTTCTGACATAAGTGGCCTGTATGTCTGACAATAAATGAAAAAAGGCGGGCGAACAATAAAAACATCTACACGCACTTAACATTCAACAGCATCACCGGGTCTGACACTACCGGCTGTATACTGTACATGCCTCTGCAACTTACCTCAGTGTGCGCGTGTGTGTGTGTGAGTGAAAAGTGCAGGGGACTGTTAGTGTGTGTGTGTGCGTGTGTGTGTGTGTGTGTGTGTGTGTCACTTCCCCACAAAGACAGCTTTGTACAGGTTAGGGTGTTGTGCTCATGTGGGTGCCCTGACCTCCACTGGCTCTCTTAGGTGTAGTGTACCAACCTCCTCCCCGAGGAGATCTCGTTTCCTCCGAAGTGCATTAGCTCTCCTGCGCGCACACACAAACATGCACATTAGCGGGGAGAAACAGGCAAGGGGGAGACTTAAGTGCACTTTACACTGAACTCTGAAACCCGTTCAGGGTGCCCTAGCGCGCACCAACGCAGGGTGGTGCGGGTGTATGCGCGCGAGCGCACGCAGGCACACACACGCAAAGGGAATGTAAGTGTATATGCGATCAGGTACATTCAATATTAATAATAAAATGTAACAGGTCTCAAGGGGACAGTGAACTAAACATATAGCTATAGCATCACTCTTCACAATTGCACTCTGTGCCTTTAATTACCTTTGCAGTCGTCCCTCTGCCTCTGACAGCTGACTGTGACCTGCCAAACATAAAGTTCAAGTTCAATCCATCAAATTAATTAATGTTTACTCATTAAAACCAATATAGCCAGATGTTGTAATGTGTTCAATAAAATAAAAGATAAATATGAAACAATACTTATATTAAATGTTCAAATATATATTTATAACTAGGGCTACTAAAACATTTTTACTACGGTTTTCATAATCTAAATTATGCAGGCTACAGTAGGCCTATTTGACCCTGCCGGGAATTATAATACGATACCATTATTATACAAGGTTCCACCACTATACATTGTAATAAGCAAGTCAGCCAACTCACCCTCAGATATCAGCAATTGGGAGATTGAAAACGACATAAAAAGAAACCGTTTCACAATCCACTTTACGTTCATCTCAGAGTCCGAACTAAGTCCCACCGAAACGTTTTAACGGTGCATCTCAGTGGTCCCAGGAGTGATGATGTTATGGGCCAGTACCGAACTTTCCGGGGCGCAGTTTGACGTGCGCGGCTGTACTTAGGAACGCACCTGGTGGTCACGGCAGTTCGTGGGCGGATGACGAACCTGTGCGGGCAGGTAGGCTCCAATGTCGCCCCTCTGTGTCACTGTGTCAGTCCAGCATCTTCATCATGTGGCATCAGACTGGACAAACGCACACTTCTTTGGGATGCATGCACCTGTACCTCTAGCGCTACGCTCTCCTTTTGAGTCAGTTTCCTCGACAATTAGCCTCTTGATCACATGATGACCTAGAAAAACTGTGATGAGAAACCTGCGGTTGGGTTGACGCACGTGTTGCTATAGCACTAGAAATATATAGTTTTCAGGCTAAAACGTATTGAACTAAATTAAAAAGAATTAGTAGGCTACATAAAATGTGTTCTCGTTTTTGACACAAAACAGGATGTCAGCCGTCTTTATAGCCTACACAATAATTGCATTTATTCTTTTTTCAATCGCAAATGTAGAATATTAGGTTTTTATTTTTGATACAATGTGAGACAATTCAAATTTAGCTCCAATAGCAATTTTTGCTTTAGCCAACATGACATCAGAAAGTGTGGTTTTATAATTGAATTGATAATCCCCCCCCATCCACCCCACTTCCCCCATATTCCCCAGAACGAATTATATATTGAAATTGGCCTACTTATGCCTAAATAGACTACTTAAAAAGTACCAGTTTAGGGGATTGAAATGTCTCCCCCTGCAGGTGGTTTAACCAAATAGTTGGACAAAGGATTGGGTGAAAATAACACTCATATATGAAAACGTGTTTAATAGCATTATACAACACAAGTTTGTTTAAAACACTCTAGCAATTGAATTAGAAGCAGAATATATTCAGTTAAAGAGGTAACATATAGGCGTATAATTGATGTGTTGAGTTGTTTACTTGTTGCAGTGTTTTGAAGGCGATTAGGTAGAGGTATGAATTAATATGTTTGAGGTAAATGATACTAGGCATCCACTACAACTTCACTTCTTGCTTGACATCATGGCATTAACTTCATCCTCTGGTTTTAGGACATGCCACTGGGCAATTGGTCGCCGGGGACTGGCGAGCATGTCCGTCCAATGGCGTAGCTCAGTCCCTGCGGTGTTTCCGCCCAGCAGTACCTTTCCAATGGCATCATTCTTCCCAATCTTATCATAGTCCAGCACAGTCACAGCTAGCTGAACCTTCTATAAATGCACACACACACATGCACACACACGCAAACACAC
The DNA here is from genome assembly GCA_027564635.1 of Typhlichthys eigenmanni. Classification (NCBI taxonomy): domain Eukaryota; kingdom Metazoa; phylum Chordata; class Actinopteri; order Percopsiformes; family Amblyopsidae; genus Typhlichthys; species Typhlichthys eigenmanni. The sequence continues at coordinate 14,799 of JAODUK010079416.1, read as the reverse complement.
GCACGCACACGCACACACACACACACACACACACAGTGAATGTCAATGGACTGATGGACTATGTTACATAATACATATTAATATAATAATTATAATGTAGGCTCTAATGAAGCCACACCTCCAGCTGTTCAAATGCCACTTCAAAGCTGAATGACTCGTTGTAATAGGGGTTAAGTGTGTTCTTCTTGATGGTGGTTTTCTTCTTCTTCAGCCTTTTCCCGTTTTGCATCAGGTGGATCTTCACATAAGGATCTAATAGTGGAAAAAGGGACAGTTTTACTGTTTGAGCAGGAGATGAGGTCTGCCTGACATTTAGTGGGAATCAAAACGTCCCATCGAATATAGTTCATAAAAGGACACTCCGCAATTTAAATGACCCTTATGGCTGAAAACTGCTTTAAAAATGATTGGTTTACACTAGGATATAAACTACTTTACCATTGTATACCCCTTCCCTTACAGCCAGTGAGCTGGGAGTAAACTCTAGAGTGAGTTCTTTTGAACAGTGTATAATGAAATGTATATGGAAAATAGTTGTCCCTTCAAAATAAGTATATTGTTGACTTGCATAAAGTTGTAAAATATTACTTGTAACCATGTAACCTACTGTACAAAGAAGCATTTACTAAAGTTACATTTTATAATGTCATGCTTGTAAGATGTTTGTAAGATAGTAAAGATACACACTACATGTCAATATAGAATATTGGTTTGGTTTATACCTACTCACCTGACAAACCACCAACATCCATCTTCTTTAGGTTTTTAGCCTCCAGAACCACAACTGTCAGCTTGCCAGCTGTGGGAACATACCTTAAGGATAGACATATATCCCCAAGGCGTTCGCTCTAACAGACAGAGAGACCAGGATAGTGTCAGACCATTCACATTTTGTCAACATTATTAAAATACTTACAAATGAGCTATTTCATGGTAAATTCATATATTATAGACCGATTAAGAAATTGTATAACTTTCGTATCTTAGTCTTTAGTTTGACTCAAAACTGAAGATCAGATTAGTGTGGATAGTATGTGTCAGCAAGTTCTTTACACAAACAAAGACAAAAATGTGACTCCCCCTCTGCTGATTAATTACCCCATACTCAAAACAGACAGAACATTACAGTCAATAAGGGCCCTGCTGTGGGCCCACCACCCCCCCCCTGCTGTGGGCCCACCCACCTCCTCCTTCTCTGCCTTCTGCAGGTCCCTCCACTCCTGCAGTGATTGGCTGAAGTCCACGCTGCTCATTGGTACCCTCACTACCCCTATGGCATCGTGCTTGGAGAAGCGGTCAAAGTCGTACATGGTCATCACCAGCGTCTTACCACCCAGCTCAGAGTAGGGGGCCTGGAAGGCACACGCACACACGCACGCACGCACGCTCGCACAGAGGAACGCACGCACGCACACACACCCACCCATAGGTAACATCAATGCTTTATGTGAGTTTTTAGCTTTAGTTTTGATTTAACTGTCAATCTCCATATATAATGCAAATAAAAAAATGCATTTACATGCCACATAAAAGTATTTAAATCATATAAAAGTTTGAAAACAGAGGAGATTCACAGAACTTAAATTTAGAATTATTTGATTGTATTTTGAAAACAATCAGTCATATTTGAGTATGGACAGTTATATCTGTAAAATTATTTGTTAATTGTATTAACTTACCTTGAAGTTAAAAGTCTCGTTAAAGTCAGGATTGAGGGTTTTTCTATGGACTTTGGTCTCAAATTTTTTCTTTTTGTCAGGGAGCAGGTATAGTTTAACGTACGGGTCAGAACTGCCACCTACATCCATGGCTGGGAGTTCTGCACCCTGCAGAATACCTACAACTAGCTAGAGAGGGTTTTAAACAAAGTAGTACATTTACTGTTACAGTCAGAACGATATGGTAACAATAAGCTGTATGTAACCTACATGAAAATGTAGTAAATCCAGGATCTTACCGTATTTTCCGTGAAATTGTAATCTAATGAGAAATGTAGCCTGCCCAGTTTCTCGTGCTCTTTGGGCTCTATTTCTGACAGGCCTGTTTCTTTGGTATTTTCCTCCTTTGGAGACTATAATAAACATCCACGCACACACACACATTGCACACGCACGCACACAGACACACACACACACACACACTATAAAATTTTAAATATAAAATGATAGTCAATAAAGATGCTCTACTAAACTGGTGCAGCTGTTTTGCTAGTTGTCTACTGGGCGCCTGCTGTACAGCATTAGGCATCACAGAAGCATATATGTTTAATGATTAAAAAGAACAGCCAAACTTTATAACTAGGAAGCCGTAAGCTTGGTTGAAGGGTAAGTGTAATGGGTAACGGTATAAGAAGCCAGTAGGCTAGGCCTGTCACGGAAATTACTATATCGACTTATTGACATAACCTCAATCATTTTTCAGATGTCAATAATAATGCGAAAATGTGCCATGTGTTTTTTTCGCTGCAAGGTTTATTTTTAATTCATAGGTTTATTTTTAATTCTTAGCCAAGCAATTAAATTAGTTTAACCAATCGTAAGGAACAATTGATGTCACATGACAATAGCGGAACAACATTGATTACATGATTTTGACGATAATATTGTTTATCGCAATTATTTCTGGGACAATATATCGGCTAACAAATATAGATATCGTGACAGGCCTATAGCTACAGCTCAATGCCGACCTTGATCCTCACATCATGTGCCATGTACAAGCAGGCCATTTGTCTTAACAGAGACTTTACTAGACCTCAGCAAGGACTTTGATACATTGCAAGGGACAGTACTGTACAGATCAGTATGGGTATGAGTGTGTGCGTGTGTGTGAATTGTTTTTGCCAACCTCTATGTTTCCTCCATCCATTTCAGTGCCAAAGCCTCCCTTTCCCTTCTCTTTTCCCTTTTTTTTGTCCTTATCTTTATCCTTGTCCTTCTTTTTCAAAAGCTTCTTCCAAACACACACCGTGAACGATGCCACCAAGCACAGACACACTATGCACAGGGCAGCAACAGCCCATGATGGCACTGCGGATAGACAGATCACACTCTTAAACATGTACTGTGTACTTGCATACAGTACACACACATTGAACAAATATAATTGGTATTTGCATACACATATCAAAACTCAGATTCAGAATTCATGTCCATGTGTTGGGAAACGCGTGACCTTTGAATGCTTCAGGTTTTTTGCACACCAGAAGAATATTATAAGTAATACACCTTTAAGTTTCCAGATTTAAAACCCCAGATGACTAAAAGTGCTTAGTGATAATATTACCAAGGAATCATATGAGAGAAGACATCTCAGTTTTAATGCTGACAACCTGACAGCCTTGTAATATGGTTGTAAATAATAAATGAACACTTTCCATGGACTTTGTGTAGATTGTGTTACCATTATTATGTCACCTCAACACAAAGTGGATGAAAACAGATTTGTTAAATCAGAGCAATGGAAATAACAGAGTATAGGCCAACGAAAGTTTTCAACGGTCACATGGCTCACCTATGGCAAAACCTATGGCAAAATAATTCCCGGAAGTGCTTTGTGGGCAATTTGAATATACTGTATATATACAGATATATAACTTCATTTTTTGGTAATTAGTAGTCAATAAATGCACCGTTTTACATTTAAAATAAAATGTATAGGGAACCTTTAGTATTTAGGCTATCTTCCGGGAACTATTTTGAGGCTCCGTTGCTGTGAAAAATTGGTCCATCCGATTGAACGGAGATGGCACGACTCTCTCTTTACCTGGCTCTGGGTTAAATGCAGAATATTTAAACTCACAGTCAATGCTACTTTGTGATTGGCTACATACTCACTGTGGATATGGTGCATCTCGCTCATAAACCTCCTGGGGTTTCGTCCTTCAGATTCATGCCCATGCTCAGTGGTTGTTATGGCATTTGGTGAGTGGGTGGGGGTTGTGTGAGAGCTTGGCACAGATGGGGCAACGTGCCGAATACCAGTCATCATAAAACAGGCAACGGATCCAGATTAAGCCTATAGAATAGCGTGAGGGAAAGAAACAACTATTCCTAACATCTCCATTCAACAAACATAAATATCAAACCAAGTGATATACTGTACCTGAACAAAAACCAAAGAAAAACACACACACACCAAAAGGTTTAACTTCTATCGATGTGTTGTTCAGGAAATGTTATGCTTATAAGTATTTGTATGGTGATCAGTGTCAGATGACCTCTCCTGTTTCCGCTGGCCTGGCACAAACTTTTGAACAGTGGATATACAAGCCTGCTGCCTCTGCCAAAGCTGCTGACAGCGAGACCAGGGGAAGGAGTCTTGTAGGGAAGAGCACAGATGTGGCGTCGAGTGTGGATCTGAGCTGCTGTGCTGATGTTCCCCAGCTCTGTTAGAGGCAGTGTGCCAAGGTCACATTCAGCCTAGTCACCTTAGCGCATTGAGAGAAATGTAATTAATGTTCCTATTGCCTTAGGTTGGGTCATGTGAGGTTTTCTATATTCTGCAGATGGGTGTTAAGTATCTGTGCCTGACTCAGCAGATAAGATGCCACAACCAAACACACACTGACCTCTGCAGATAAAAATGGTCTTTCACTCAAGTTGCCTTTTCCCCCGACAAAGGACAACACAGGCTAAAATAGACACATCACAGATGGTAGAACAAATAATGCCGGACAGGTCAAGTACGAAATTAAACTATAGTTATGATTAATCTTAATCTAAAAATTCCCTGGTAATTATGAATATATACTTTAATTTAAATATATAGAATTATATATTTATTCTTTGTTTGTTTGTTTGTTTGATTATTTGCGTGCTTGCTTGCTTGTTGGTGTAAAATATGCATGAAACAGTAATTAATAAAAACATTTCAATGAATACAAATAATTTCAGAAGCAAAAGCATATACTACAGTGCAGTATAAATTGCTACTGTTACTAACTAATTGCTGTTTAATAGAAAATTAAATATGTTTCTACAATATTCATTTTCACGTGACATGCAGCAAAAACCAATATTACTCTGCCGTGCAACGGATTCATACCCAAACCTATAGTTTGAAACGTACCGTAAATTATGCAGCATAACTATACATAAAATACATAGCCATGCTAATGATATGATTGCTTGACATTGCAAAAATTATCTATGTAGTACCCTTGTGGTAACCTGTAACCTGCACACACTAGAATGATGTTGACCCTTACTCTCATTAATAAAATGTATGCATTATTGTCAATATGCCACTATTAGTGCTACGAGGAAACACCTGACATTCAGCCTGCAGGTCAGAAAGTGAAGCAAAAGGAGCCCTACCTGTACGACTGAGCCGCTGGCCGGGAGCTAACAGGTACTCCTCGGACACCTCGAAGCGAGACGAGAGGAGAGGAGAGGAGAGGAGAGGAGAGGAGAGGAGAGGAGAGGAGAGGAGAGGAGGAGGCGAAGAGGAGGAAAGGACGTAAAGGACCGCAGGACCAGAGAGCAGAGGTTGAGGGATGGAGCGAGGGAGTGGGGAGGAGTGGCTGTGGAATGCACGCTTTGTCTTGATCTCCCAGTGGACGTCAAGAGGACACACACACAGGTGTTGGGAGGAAACAAGGCAACACAAACAGAAGAAGTGATAATGAACAGTGAGAGAGAGAGAGAGAGAGAGAGAGAGAGAGAGAGAGAGAGAGAGAGAGAGAGAGAGAGAGAGGTGGGAGGAGACTAGTGGAGATATTAAATTAAGATGAATGGCATCTTCCATTGGCTTCACATGTGTTGTGTATACAGTACACCATGTGTATACACAGTACGTTATGTGTATGTACAGTGTATGCACACATGGTCTCCAGAGAGGGGTCCAGTCTCACAGCATGTTGGCCCACCTCTAGTGATCTCCAGCCCATCCTACGGAGGTCACCCTCACCGGGCCAGTGCTGAATATTCATTACTGTAGTGACACTGCTTTTTAGTGACTCCTTAGCATACTGACACTTCAGCAAAGATAAGATATTTACATTCAGAATGGGCTTCTTATTGTTCGTGTTTGTGTGTGTCCACTGTGTACCACATCCATGCGTGCATCTGGCAATGGTAGCCGATCTGTCTCACACTGGCTCATATGTACGGACGATGTTGCCTGAATTAGAACTTTAGGATGTGGTTTCTGCAGCGACGCAGAGATCAGGTTCCGGACCCGCCCAGTTCACCTTGAGATAGTACAGATGAACGGAGATACTGTGGATGTGGAGGGGTGGGGGGATAGCGGCCCTATATGCGTATGCCTTTTCAGAAAAGGCACTCTATCCAGGAAACTCACTGATAGTGTCTTACAATGGTTGTGTCATATTAATTACAGTGATTAATAAATTATTACAGTCGAGAATAAAAATTATTATTTAAAAGCAATTAGCAGTAGTTTGAGTTAGAGCATATACATTACATACTACTGTACACAATGTTCATTCACCCATATTATTTTCTATACTATCCTAAATGTATTCCAGTTTTAACAATGGGATGAACATTTCATGTATGTACTTTAGCCTAATCCAAGATGAACGTTGCATGGATTCAAGTGCATCTACGCTGTATTTGTTTTCGGGCAATTATGTTCATTGCTAGATTTTCGAGGTGAAAACGCAGACGTTAAACTATCAAAATAGCATTTGCATTGCATAGATATTGAAGTGTACATTGCTCATATGGCTGCAATTTTATTGATTTGCATGTTTTACATTATTTCATAGATGTAATACAAACATCCCTCCATCCACAAGGTGGCGATAATAGGACATTTAGAAATAAATGACTCCCATGTAATAATAGAATAAGTATTGTTTCTAGGATATATGGTACATGATGAAGCCTTATCTACAGTGTATGGGTAGCGATATTACATCATATATATTATATATTACATTATTATGTCAAAAACAGAAATAATATGAAGCCTCGTGCCGATTTGTGGTAAGTTATCACAAATAACATTGTTTTTGAAAATATTTTAGTTATTTTTGGTTTGATAAAGCCGCGTCATTTCAGGTTACCTAAATGTTACGTTACTGTACCTAACTTACTGTACAGTAAGTACCCGTAGCTACATGGCTAAGCTAACCACGGTTACATGTGCTCTAACGTTACCCTACTGTTAGTCCTAAACTACGAGTATTCGTATTCAACTCCAATATCCGCAACTACACGGTCATCGAATATCTATTTATACTGTGTATACAGTAAATTGTAAATTCAAATGATAGAACAAATTATAATAGTCTACAAAATACCAAAATTCTTACATTCTTCCGCTCCTACGTTATTTGCCTGGGCAGGGTCTGAGGATGCTACAGGTAGAGCATATGCGCCTGAAACATGTTCTGCAGACAGTGTCAGTGCTGGAGGCTGTGGTCCTCCGTAGCTTTGGCCCCGACGGCGGTCAGGTGCTGTTCATCCGCGACACAGGACAGCTGATGCTGAGCCGCTATGGGACACGCGTCCTTAAAGCACTCCGCCTGGAGCACCCACTAGCCAGGTTAGTCCAGTTCTCTAGTCTATATCCATGTTTCTGCTTAAAGGTGGAGTCAGCGCTGCTGTATAAATGTTTCTAATGTTTGAACTCAATCAAAACAAAACACCTCTCTCTGACATGCATTACAAGTGTTGTGTGGTGCGACCTGCACCACTTTGTTTATGTTCCAATTTATATTGCCAGGGCTGTGGTAGAAACACGGCGGACCGTGAGATAGTGGCTTAATTTGGCAAAAAGTGTTTACTGTACCTTACAATCGCTGATCCCACCTTAATGAATCGTGAATAGAAGTAATGTAAAGCGTTAACGTGCTCTGTGCTTGTCATGCCTGACAGAATGGTGGTGGAGTGCGTGTGGCAGCACACAGCTGCAACGGGGGATGGATCCAAGACCTTTGTCTTGTTGCTGGCGTCACTGCTGCGAGGGATTCAGGGGCTCTGCTGCAATGCGTCTGGTCCCTCCCGTAGCTCCAGGGCAGCAGGTGCCAGCGCCAAGCGGCTGGCTGAGGAGATGCTGCTATTTGGGCTGGAGACACTGGGGGGTGTCATCGCGGCGGGAGTCGTCCCGTACGGAGGTACGCTCTCACCAGTCACCGGCCACACCGACGGAGAGGCGTACACCGTGCAGAGGCTTTTAGCAACCTTCTTTCACACGCGGCTAGGACACGCCCACTCTGCCTTCATCAGCCAGTTAACGTGCGAGCTGCTCGCCCACTGGGTGAGTCCCCGTGACCCTGTGGCCTCGCTCCGTTTCCTCGACGACAACTTCCCCACGTTGCACACGCCCGTGACTGGCTTCCCCACTAGCTGCTCGCGCTTGGCGGAGGGCCAGGTGATTCACAGGGACTTTTCCACGCCGCTGCCGCAGACGGACCGGCTGCCAATCAGGGCCGTGGCGGTCAGCGAGTGCCTGCAGCCGAGCGTTCTCGTCGGGGGAGCTGTGCTGCGGCTGGGAGGCGGCGAACCAGGGACACGCGGGGACATGGGAGGCATGGAGGGGAGTATCTTGAGGTACGGCGCGTGGACGGAGAGGTCACTGCAGGGCGTAATTGAAGCCCTGCGGGGTTTAGGCGTCTCTCTGGTGCTGTCTGCCGTTAAGCAATCCGAGGACGTCCTGTCACTGAGTCGGCACGCTGGGATATGTGTGGTAGAGTGCGTTGGCGAGGACGAGCTGTCGCTCTTCGCCCAGCTAAGTGGAGCGACGCCTGTGTCAGAGCGCGGGCTCATTGGACAGGAGCACGTCGCTCTGCTGAGTTCCTGCTGCCCGATACAGCTGGGAGCTCACAGGTTAGCAAACATACACGCAGTAGCTACTTTTTACATGACACTCATCATAATGCCAGCACCTTTTAACTGCAGTGTTACTGAAATGTTAATTTACCCCTCAGGTATGTCCGTGTGTCTTTCTATGAGTCCGAGGAAAGGCCCGGGACCACACCCTACAGCCTAGTGGTCTGTGGCCCGGGTGAAGGGCAAACGGATCAGTGTGCGAGTGCAGTCGGAGACGCAATCCGAATGCTCGTCACTACATGGGCGTCCTTGCACATAATGGAAGTCTCCACAGAAGCAGCGTTGCCATCAAACGAAAGCAGTTGTGGAAATTCAGCTGAAAGCCCACACAATCCAACCACCAATGTTCCTCTTTCCCAGCAGTGTGCGTTGGAGCCAGGCTGTGTTATATCTGCCGGGGGAACATTTGAGTTTCTGCTACATTACACCCTTCTGCAGCATGGCTTCACTTCAGATGCTAATGCCCTGTCTCACACAGACACTGGAGTCTCTGCTCTGGCCCGTGTATTGGCTGAGGCTCTACTAACTGTGCCCAGACAGATATATTCAAACAGAGCTCGCAGCTTCTTACAGAGACAAACTGAAGTTATAAGGTATATCCAAAACTATACCCACCCTCTAGATGGTCCCAAACATGTGTATGGCAGCAGTTCGGCAAATAATAGTGAAATGGAGACGGGTGTTTCTCTTTTGGATTCAGGCCTTGAGTCTATCTCTTGTAAATACCAACTGATTCTGGCCATACTGCAGTGTGTTAATAGTCTGCTGCGAATAGACTGTGTGCTGTATACGCACAAACCGTTACATACTCAACACAGGGCCTCTACCAGTTCCTGTGAAGACACAGAGGATGGTGATGGGGATAGCAGTACTAGTCACTAGCCACTGTCATATTGTATTGGTCAAGTTCATATTATGGTTTTCTATCAATATTTTTGTATAGCTAATGTTGCTAGTATTTGTCATGTATTCTGCCTAAACTTAATAAATTGCATTTCTATCATATATTTAGATTTTTGGAGAAGTGTTCCCTCCCCCCGCCAAAATTTTTTTTTTCATTTCCAGTCTCTGGGCGGGTGACGTAGGCAGCACACAGACAGCTAAATCTACCATTCATGGCCTGAAACAAATTCAATTTAACACAAAACTGACCTCAGATTGATCGTAGGTACTTGGGAGTTAACGTTATATAATCACAATTCTCATTAACGCTCCCAGAGAGAAAACATGGGCAATATTGTGGTGAAATCCGTGTACCTCCCCACCTCCCCACCTTACCTGTTCTGGTCTGCATAAAGGGTGAAAAGTGGCCCCCCTCCTTCCAAAAATCAAATGCGGAAGTGCTGTCCGTTGGAACCTCTGTGTGAATCTCTGCTATAACTGTTAATATATATGTAGAGTAACCTAAATCTATAATTGTAGAGTAACCAAAGTCAAAGGCCCGAATCAAAACTTGACATTTATTTCCCTGACATTTGCGCATGTTATTAGAACAATATTTCCCCAGTCTGCTGGGGAGATTGTGTGAGAGCGAGTGGGCGTTAATGTTGGCTTGTGCTCTCTGCAGTCCTCATAACAGTTCCTCTTTATCAACATTCCTCCTGCTTATCTCAGCTTCGTTGCCGCCTCCCCTGGCCAATACTGGCTTCCCTGTTTAAGTGATATAAACACTTCCACTCACACACTGTCACATAATCTGTTAACCTGTAATCTTAAAAAAAAATGTAATCAGTTTTATCACTGTTTAAAGGGGTGTTGATACTAAGTCAGTAACACCCAGCTGTCAACGCACCAATCATAGAGCCTTCCTGCTTTCAGTTTTGATTAATGTTGCTGTGATTAGAGGAATATTCAGTGTATCACCGAATCACGTTTGGAGTTCTCTAGATTCAATGAGTCATCTGAGATAAACACTAAATAACACATTGAGCAGGCGCCCATACGCACAAGCATATATAATTAAGCAGAGGCTTGATTGAGAGATGTTTTCCATGGTGATAACATTGCACTACTCAACTTTTGATCTCTTTGTTCTCAGGCATGAGTCAAGCATGATCACAGCAAATCAACAGAAAGAAAAGGGGTGGATGTGATTTCCGTAAAGATCCAATTGTTCCATCCCATTTACATGGGACAAGTTGTTTACACAGTACCTCAGATACATTCCCCATTCTAATCTGGCCTATGTCTTTACTGGAAAAACATTAACCAGGGCTCAATTTTCTCTTTTACGTACAAAAATAAAAAATCTTTACAAACACAGTCAGTCATTTGTCAGGTGACAAATCAGTTCAGAGGTCATCACTGGCAAAACAATGTTAATATATTGTGGTTTATTTCGGTGCAACATACAAGTGCATACTGTATAAATCGGTCACTGTGAGATGAAAATTATGTTAAAAAAGTTAGATCATTCCGCTTCATCATAGAAACTGCATGTACCGAAAACCAACAAAACTTCATAGGTCTATTACAAGTGATAAAAACAAACTAAAAATATATCGAAGGTGTGTTCAGCATAGGCAAATAGGTTTGAAAATAAAAAATATCAAATCCACTATAGATGAAGGGGCATTACATAATTATACAGTACCAAAGCAACACAAATGCTACTCTTAACACAGTCAACAACAGAAACATCACACTGATCATAGTCCATATGCATACATTTCATTAGCTACTAAGTACCATGATCGAAATTCAGTGGTTATTAGAGAACATATATCAATTTTGATTGGCTATATCATGCTGAAGTGGTGGTTGATGTTGGGATTTGGCCAATTGGCAGGCCCCGCAGCTTGAGTAGAAATGTGCTCAACAGTAATATGCTTTGTTTTGATACGGAACTGTCCACAAACACAAATTTAGGCTAAATCACCATGAATTACAGTTCTATATTACATTTCCATTGACACACAGATGATGCCCATTTTATAAGTGGGCCTATCAACCACATTGTACCTTTATAGTCCATAAAGCCTCGCCTGACCCTTGGACACCTAATATTCCTGATAATATTATTATTATAATTTAATCAACCGCCACATAATCAAACAGAAGCGCATAACATAGCGATCAGCGATATGAGAGCAGGACCTACTGTATATCTTAGGTTGTCCATCCTGAACAAGCAGTGTCTCTATTGGCAGTAGAGTCTGGTGACTCTGAGAATGACATCATGCAACATTAAAATGGAGGTTGTTATAAAATAGGGAAAGTCATCACACCACCTCCCGTGACTTCCTAATGGCACAGCACAGAAGCATGCTGAAGATCATCCCGAACACCTGAAACGGAGAGAGAACTACTTGGATCTCAATAGCAAGAAAGTTTACACATCGTTTTATATTATTATTATTATTATATTATTATTTATACAGTATTTACTGTATAAATATGTATTCAATGATGTACAGATTATATGATATATGTTTTATGTTAGTACCTTGACCACTGTTTGCAAAGCACTTTTTTTAAGGCGGTCAACAAGTATGGGAACCACAGTGTGAATCCATCCAGATAGGAAAATAATTTGGCAATCCACTCCAACTGACACTTACCATAACAAACCCAATTGTGATGCCCACTCCACCAATAATGTAAAGTTTGGAGTCGAACACCTCGTCTATGGCATCGGGGCAGCTCTACAATGCACAAACGCACAACTCAGCTCACTCAGAACATAGGCTACATTATGGGACACACAAGAGACTGTCTGTGAACCATGCAGCCTTTCACTGGCTTAAATAAAGCAGTGTTGGTGTTGCCATAGTAACACATCAAGAGTGCTGGGGAATTACTATGTGAGAGAAGGGCCAATGGACTTAAGAGACTACCAGATCTTCGGTAGCATAGAAATGTAAACATACACGTAATGTATGGGAATATCAGCCAAAGAAAACCAGAGATAATGCAGAACAATTTTTGCTGTCGTTTAGACTGAGGAAATATCAGCAAGCCCTTGCTCTGGGGGTTAGCCGTACAATACGTTTTAAGATTGCCATCAAACATACATGCAGGGATGATCGTACCTTAATAATGAACTGTTCTAGCAAGTCCCTTGGTGGACAGGTATCTTTGGCACTGTCTGTCACTGTGCCGGTTGGACCACAACAGTTCAGCTGTAAAGACAAGTGAATAAGCACAGTCAAACACAGATTGATTCAGCTCCGTGTGAGTGTAACCAAACAACCTGATAATTAAGAAAGAAAGCATATTTCATAGAGATAACTTATAGATTCCCAGCCTTTGCATTGTTATATATACATCCTTTTTTGAACGTAGCTAATCTGGGACTTGGTTAAGTTCAGGTCAAGTCTGAGGCGGAACAGTCTTTTGCATAACTCACCCCAGTTTGAATCACCCGCAGTGTCTCTTTGAGCCGTTCATCTCCCGTCGACTGGTAGTTATTGTATGTCTCCATGTAAAATGTGGTGATGTCATTCACTACCTAGAGTGCGCCACAAGGCCATAGAAATATTTTAGGACAGTATAATAGTTAGTAAAACTGAAAGTCTACTCACTAAAATAAATAAATATTCAAGTAATTCTGACTATTTTCGAAAAACATTAATTTTAAACTTGTGAACAACAAATTGATTGACAGCACACATTACTAGCTAGTGTAGGAGACTATTGTCTCTAGAATGTCAAAATGAATGATGTTGCAAGATCAAACAAGCAGAAAGACTGTCTGGAATATTAGACCACTCAGACGGGAAGGCTTGGTCGTGAGATTAGCTAGTAGATTTGTATTCTGCTTGGGCATCTGTTGAAGCTAGATACCAAGCCAACTCTTTAGCAGCCCTATTTGGATACAGCACTGCAGGGTTCACTGTGTGGGTATTTGATCTGCCAAAGCTAAAATATTGTACCCTTCTGGTGGCCCTGTTATCGGAAGCAGGCAATAAAGTAGGCCTACATTCTATTTAAATGTATTTTTCTGATTATGAGGATCAAATGCCTACACAACGCAGACCAAATACAACGTGTTTGTATATGTTAACCTCTTAACAAAAGTACACTTTAATTAAAGTTTTTAACATTAACACGTTTAACGTTTGCTCTGACAGTGTAAGCATGATGTGTGTGCTACCTTGCTTTGGTTGGAGAAACCCCAGATTCCAGCTGCGACTTCAACAGCAAATATCACAAGTAGGAAAAAGAAGAACTGCGCAGGACACAGATGTTACACATTACTTTGTGTGTGTGTGTGTGTGTGTGTGTGTGTGCAATAGCAAATTTGGTCATTCAAACAGACCTGCACCCAATTTGCATAGGCTCCTGAGAGATTAACTAGAAGAAGATTAAAGGGTGTAAGAGGGAGGGAATCAGTATGAAACAAGGAAGATACATGTTTCTGGCCTTGAGAGTTTACAGTGAACAGATAAAGTGAGACATACTGTAGGCAGGCATAATCACTATTAAGAACACTTGTTGAGCAGTCCCAATTTTTGACTGGGTGTGTTAACACCAACCTACAAATGTTGTAGAAATGTTGATATTAGAGCAGAAAACACGTTCAAGTCGTCATGAGAAAATGTCAGGTGTGTAAGTGAAACCAAAGTGAGTAGAATAGAGATATACTAACCAGTCCCAGCATACAGGCAGACTCTTGGATTGCTCCACAACATCCCAGAAACCCCACAACCATCATCAGGGCACCAGCTGCTATTAGAATGTAGACACCTACACAGATACATGTGGTATACAGAAGGTAATGTATTCATTATGGAATCAATCGTCTTTTCTACTGCATCCATTATGCACAGTGATAAGTATGGTGAAATCTATAAAAATTACCTGTGTAAAACACGTAGGGTGAGTCTTCGCCTTCAAATAAGCCCTTGGTTTTTGGGTCAAACCTAAGCCACAAGCCTATAGCTAGAACAGCTGTCCCTGCAATCTGACAACAAAACACAAGTTATACAACATTTGGTTATAGAAAATAAAATTGTAATAGAAAAGCCTTCCCAAACAGTGTAAAAAAAAAAGAAAT
>JAODUK010079405.1:0-15608 GCA_027564635.1 Typhlichthys eigenmanni | reverse complement strand
TACATGATTGGGAGATTTATTTATGTATATTTCATTAATCTATTTATTTATTTATTTAAATTTGTACAAAACTAACTTGTCCTTTACTGACCTTGTTTATATTTTTAAACTGTTTTTTTCGCATATGTAATGTGTCAAGTGATAAGAGGTTGTACATGTGTGGATGAATGATGCAAGCTGCAAATTAATTGGCCATTTTTGTGATCAATAAAGTTTTTTCTTCTTCTTCTTCATTAACCAAGAATTTAGCACATGACAAGGATTTCCTCATTCTGGCAGCGAAAAGCGGTCGTTTAAACATATTATTTTGCGTCAGTATCAATTGTTACCTATGATAGGCTAAATGTTGGTGTAACTAAGAGATTCTATGGAAATAAATATTTGTACAGTACTTTTACACTCTTAGATTTCTCTGTGGGATTTCCTTGTTATCGGGCAGCAAAAATAAATAACATTTTGGGTCTGCAGCGTCTAGCCGGTTTTACTATTAACCGCCACGGTAAAGGCTCAGCTACACCGAGTGTTTTCTTTTCTCACTCTCAAAATAGGGATATTTTGGTTGCATAGTGAGGACAATCAAACAAACATTGCCAGGTGTAAGCTGCAGATTGCAGACAGAACAAATACAAATGTATACACAAAAATGTTGTGCGGCACATGCTGTCATGAGAGTAACATCATTGAATGTGATCATTCTGCGTTCCACCAAACACCAAAAAAAACTAGCTGGTAACTACCTATTTCTATCGAACATAATTTCACTAAAACTGTAATGAACACGTGATTTTCTCGGTAAGTAGATAATGTCTCCGTTCAAGACAGCTCTAATTATAATTTAGCTCTGTGAAGTGTGAGAGATAATAAGACGGTTTTCATCATGTCCTTTAACTCTATACAAATTAAAATGTGACAGCTATTAATTAGTATCAAAAAGATATTAAAAAAGAAATTAAACTTTTTTTAAACTTTAATATGCCCGACTCGCATACCATTTTATGTGTAATATTGCGGCTGTTAAAATATCGTTGTTTTTTTTTGTATCACCAATGACCGTCAACTGGTGTACACTTTTGATGTTGATAAAAGGACGGATGAAGAACCATTTCAACGTGTTATGCTCTACACATTAGAACGGGGCGAGCGACTGAGGGAAACCAACACTGCTACCCAGACTTCTTAAGATTGGACAACAGTGTAAATTGGATGATGGACGATCTTGAAGCTAGCAATGGAAATTTCATGATTACCCATGGCTTCACATCATCTGTGAATACAAGGGAGGCGTTTAACGTGGACTGTATTAAATCTAGAGATTTCCTTATGATTAGCCATTGTACAAATATCAATAAATTGACAGGTCCCTACCATACATCGGTTCATACTATGGAACGGGCTCCATTATACCGACCTGTTGCAGGGATGTGCAAGATATATTTTAACGTGCTTGAGGAAAAAAAAACCACATCGCAAAACACATCGGAGGTGATCTCAGATGTGTTTGCGAAGCTCCGACTTCTGTTTTTTTTCTGCATGGAGGTTTCCATAGGTAACTTCAGTCGCTACAGGGGCAACCCGGTTCCACTCCGTTGAAACAGTCTTCATTGAAATGAATGACATCCGGCGCAACGGAATGCATGATTTTAATGTAAACCCAGCATTATACTCATTCTTTACGTGTACGTATAGGTATGCGAATTATACGCAAGCAGCATTGCCGACATTACTCCAGTGAGTACTTAATTTTTCAACAGATTTTTTATATCTACGTCCACTAGGAGGCAATCCAGCGCCTCTGATTACCTTTGGTGCAGCGTGTGCTCAGTATTTCCAGAACTGCCAGCTAGCTATCTAACCTGCAAATTATAAAGATAGTTTTCTAGTGTCATAAAGCAAACAAAAATTGAAAGATATCATCATTCCCTAGAACATACTGGATTTGGTGCAGCTTATGGTGCTGCCCATTTCAACCGCTCAGTGGAGTGAGGCTTCTCTGCAAAGAACCGCATTAAGAATTCAACAAGAAGCAGCCTTGGGGTCTCCACCACCGAAGACCTGATGAGGATCAGCCTGGAAGGGCCTTCTGAGCCAACTCCTGCTGTGGCCCGCTGGCTGACCTCCAAGCCTGTCAGACGGTCAACATACAAAAGCAGCTGGACAACTGATAAACTGTGTGTCTAGTAGGCCAGTTTGAGCTATTACACTGACCATTTAAAGCAGCATGGGTGTATAAATGGCTTACTGAAGAAGGGAACGCCGGAGCACCTTGGCATCCGTTTCTCCTTGTGTTATTATCTTTAGGAACCTGAATCGTCCATAGAATTTTTATTTTATGAAGTTAAGTTAGCTATTTTTAGAGATTTACAGTCATAATTTTCGTTCCCCTGACTACTCTACAACAACCCAAAATATGATGTCCTTTTGACCAGCGGCTGAGCTTACTGGTAGCTTGGGTTAGCTATCGGTACCCATCACCCATCTGGCGACATCAAAACCGGAGGTCCTGTGGTGTTTATTGGGACATATTCTACTTGTTTCTACTTGCCTGTACCATCAACTGTCTACCATCCATCGTCTCGCCTTTCTTTCAACGTTAATCCTATGTCATCTCCTCTGAAATATTATTTTGCTGAGCTGCTGCTACTAAATTCAAGATCCTTTAAACCCCCTCCAGCTCTGTTTTCCAACCCTGGAATTATTCGTCGGCCGAGATACATTCACCGTGGGACTCGCCAAAAATTCACACACACTAACTCTCTTATCTTCTCGTTTTGGTCTGATCAACGAATCGCCCCTTGCAATCCTCGTCCAGCAATTAACAGGCATTGTGCGGTCCGCCAGGTTCCTACAGTGACTACAAACTTGATCTCTGATAACTGCCTTAAAATTTCATTATTCAATGTCCGATCCCTCTCTGATAAATCCCCACTCCTCCACAATTTTGTAACGATAAACAAATTATTTTTTTCATCTTAATCAAGCCGCACCACCTGGATGAGGGGGCGGGGTTGCAGTTCTTTTGTGTGACATTCTGAAAGCCAGACCTGTTAGTATATCTGCATTTACTACAATTGAATGTATAGCTTTTAAACTCACTGGCTCCCAACCTCTGATTGTTTTAACTATATATAGACCTCCCAAACTATCTGATATGTTTTTAACAGAGTTGTCCTCACTATTTGCTTTGATTAGTGCCCTGTCCCCCAATGTCCTGCTTGTAGGTGATTTTAATATTCATGTTGACAGGACAGCTAGCTGTTCATTTGCTGTTGATTTTATGTTATGTTATATGACGACCATGATTTCATCCAAAATGACACTTTTCCCTCACAACAAAGGTCACATCATTGATCTAGTCTGCTCCACTGGTGTTTCTCCTATCAATGTCACTTCTTCACCATCTTGTTTAAAATATCTGCCCCCTCCCAATTTGTCCCAAAGCAACGACCTAACCATCCATCAAATTTAGAAATATAAAAAACATTAATACCACTGTACTCATGAGCGTGATTGACATGTACCCCTGTGCCACTTCTCTGTCCCCCCTGGAACTCACCACTCACTACAATGACTGCCTTTCCTCCTCTCTGGATACACTTGCTCCCCTCGGAACCCGCTCAGTCTCCTTTACCCACACTGCCCCCCGGTGCACCCCTGAACTACGGCGTCTTCAGCGTCTTTACAAGAGGACCGGAGAAGAAGCTCACTCACAAACATATATACCTGGATTACAAAACTGCCATCTCAACAGCCAGATCTTCCTACTACTCTGACATCATCAACTCTGCTAAAAAACCCAAAGTTATTTTTTTAACAGTAAAACACCTACTCCCGATAACTCCCACCATGTCCCCACGCCTGAATTGTGCAATTAATTTTTGGACTTCTTAAATGAAAAAATTCTAAACATCCACCTCCATCAACAAACACCCTCCACCCCTGCTGAGACCCCATCCTGGATGAACACATCATTGGGCTCAACCTCTACTGTACCTGCTGCCTCTCTGAAATTCTGGCCACTGAAAAGTCCATTACTGAAATCATCATGAAAAGCAAATCTTCTACCTGATCCCATGCCCACTAGCCTCATCAAAACATGCCTTCCCTCCATCTCTCACCTGCTTAGTGACACAATTAACTCCTCTCTCGCCACTGGCTTCGTACCCCACACCCTGAAAATCGAGCTGTGACAACCACACTTAAAAAAACAACCTTCCTTTCCTCTCCAAAACACTTGAGAGGGTGGTGGCCTCTCAACTTATCAGATAATCTAAATTCCAATAATGTATTTGAACCATTTCAGTCTGGAATCCGTCCCAAACTCAGTACTGAAACAGCTCTAATAAAAATCACCAATGATCTACGTGCAGCTGACTCCGGCCTACTGTCCATCCTCATCCTTCTTGACCTGACTGCAGCCTTCGACACCATCTCCCACCCACTCCTCCTGGAACATCTGGCTGGTATTGGTATTGCAGGAGTTGGTGTTTCCAGGTTCGTCTCCCATCTTTCAGACTGCCAACAATTCGTCCAACTGAAATCTCAGAGATCAAGAAATGAGGCAGTCTCACTGGGTGTCCCCCAAGGCTCGGTGCTGGGTCCTCTGCTATTTACTATGTACCTCCTACCCTTGGGCACAAACATGCGACACCACAACATTGACTTTCACTGCTACCCGGACGACACCCAGCTCTACATCTCAACCCAACCCCCCCCCCACCCCAGTTATCTAAGAGAAAATAATGAAGCCCTAAATAACAATTAGGTGTCACGTCATTGACCAAATAAGTTTCCTGCCCCAAGGTGCTTTAGCAAACCAACTTTAGGTTAACACTTAATATGTGGTAAACAAAAATGTGTAACTTACTAAAATAAATAACTAGTTTGCTAGTTAGTCCCTCAATCATGAAGCAATGGGGGACTTAATAATGATGAACAATAAAATAAACTCAGCAAAAAAAGAAACGTCCTCTGACTTTCAACTGTTTTTACTTTCAGTAAACGTAATGTGTGTAAATATGTGTATGAACACTTAAAGAGTCAACACCATGAGACAAAACTGTGACTCGTCAATAAAGAGCACTTTTTGCCACTCCTGTCTGGTCAAGCAAAGGTGGGTTTGTGCCCATAGGCGGCGTTGTTGCTGGTGATGTCTGGTACGGACCTGCCTTACAACAGGCCTACAAGCCCTCAGTCCAGCCTCTCTCAGCCTATTGCGCACAGTCTGAGCACTGATGGTGGGATTGTGTGTTCCTGGTGTGACCCGGGCGGTGGTGGCCATCCTGTACCTGTCCCTCAGGTGTGATATTCGGATGTACCGATCCTGTGCAGGTGTTGTTACACACGGTCTTCCACTGCGAGGATGATCAGCTGTCCTTCCTGTCTCCCTGTAGCGCTGTCTTAGCCGTCTCACAGTGCGGACATGGCAAACCCCATTTTTACCCTTATTGCCCTGGCCACATCAGCAGTCCTCATGCCTCCCTGCAGCATGCCTAATGGACGTTCACGGAGATGAGCTGGGACCCTGGGCATCTTTCTTTTGGTGTTTTTCACAATCAGTAAAAAAGTCTCTTTAGTGTCCTGCGTTTTTAGAACTGTGACCTTAAATGCCTACTCTCTGTAAGCTGTTAGTGTCTTAACGACCGTTCCACAGGTGCATGTCAATTAATTGATTATGGTTAACTGAACATGCATGGAAAACATTGTTTAAACCCTTTACAATAAAGATCTGTATAGTTATTTGGATTTTTAAAACATTATTTTTGAAATACACAGTGCTGAAAAAGGGACGTTTCTTTCTTTGCCGAGTTTATATGTGACACATGAAAGCTGGGAGATTGAGATATGCGAATAGTCTCACAAAACACTACAGCTTTCTGCAATTTAAATATGTAATGATAAGATGATCAGCAAGGCTTTCAGTTTATTATTTCACAAACTATGTAAACAGCCGTTTGTTTGCATAGTGTGGGGTACTATCCCCCATTAACTTCCATTGTGATATTACAGCCTGTAGTCTCCCTGTTTCCAGTCTGCAGTTACATTTTGTTGAGAATGTGAGTATGTAATTTATGAGGAGGTCTCTGAACATTGCACAGGCATTTTATTTCTGTCTGAACCAACTTAACTACCCTACACTATTTACAATGATTACCCAGTGTTTCTCTAAACAGCTCACATGTAGTTCCTAGATTGATGTGCAAAGTAAAGTGTAAGCTTGCAAATTCAGGAAGGTTTGACAAATCTAGGTTACCAAGTGTAGTCAGTGATTGTTTGCAAATACACGTTTTGTCAAATTCAGCGAATATCTCCTCACAGTCCGCTAGCTGCACTCTATGTGCGGGCGGCCTAGATCGCTGAAAAAATAATCAGGGAACAAAACACAACACTACCCCTGACGCATGTCCAACATGGTGGTCTTCTGAAGTCCTCCTTTCATTGCCCTAATGGCATTGAAGAGAGAGGTTTTGTTTGAGTTCAAATATCAACAATATTTCTCCTTTGCCGGCAGTATCCTGCTTTGCTGAAACAAATTTATTTATTTACATTTATTTTTGGAAAATTAAAGATGCAAGAACATCACTGGCCTAAGACCTGGAAATTCTACAGTGGAGATAGTAAACACAGCCTGATAGTCTAAATTAAGACCGATGACACCTTCAAACGTTAAACTTCAAGGCATTAAGTTTTACAAATATTTCTCTTAAAATAAGATGAACTTCAAGACCTGAAAAGACTTTTGAAATGTTGTATGATTCATTTCACCTTGCTACTTATCACCTTGTTCATTTTAATTAAAAAAAGATTAAATCATTTTCAATTAACTGCAGTTATTCAACCACTGCCACTTGTTAGAGAAACATGGCTGCATTACAAAAACACAACTGGTGTCATGACACTCATTTTGCGTCAGACGTCCTGAAATGCTTTAAATATGCACAGAAGAGGAATAACTGCTTTTATTCCAACTCGCGTAGTGAGGATTGTTTACAATGATGTTATATTTTATTTTCCTCAAATATTTTCTATGAGCAGTGGAAAGGTTCTGGACAGGAGAACCAGCCGTTTGTTCTCCAGATGTTCCGTCACAATCTGGTAATAACAAGACAGCCCTAAAACATATTTGCTCTACTCCACCACACTGACTATCTGTTCCATCAGCTCATTAAAACATACAAACAAAGAGGAATTATGTCCCTACTCTCCAAAGGAAAAGACCTACAGGTGATCACTCTACAGCACAATAATGGGTATGGCAGAGTGTAACAAACTAATAGCAACACCAGTTAAATCACAATAATTATTTAATTTCAGCATGAATTCACAGGTTTCCTTAGTTGACCAATCTGGATATAATTACAATGGCTGTCTGAGTGTGTATACTTGGTACAGTTGAGGTTGAGTTGAGGTGTATAAACAGAACTGTGAGCGATTTCATTTATGCCTTCATCAGCAGTGATTGTGACTGTGACAAGAAAAAAAAGAATTGCATGTTCCTGAGAGTAGGGGTGGACAATAATATCATTTCCTATAATAAATATAAATAACATGTACTTTTGCATAGCTTAGCCTATGTAAGGTTTAATAAAACATAACTATACAGGTTAAGTGACTGCCATAGTTTATTTGGGTGGCCTTCCACCTCCAAGTACTATTGATCTGCTTGTGATGGGGAACAAGATACATTAAATGATCCATGATCCAACGTGATTAATGGAAGTTGCCGTTATACAGTATCCAGTACAGTATCTGATGACGTATGAGTACATTTGTTGTCAGAAACTCCAGTATGCCCATATGCCTAATTATTGGAAACAAACACCAAAATAAATAGTCATGGGTTGAACAGGCTACAAAGAGGTAGGCCTAAGTACAAATATAAATATTAGAGATAGACCTACTTTTAAATAAGAACATGCAATAATAATATTAGTGTAAGGGAAATATAAAATGTACACATACCTTGGATTTTTACTTGGATTTGCTATAGCTAGGCTATTTCTCAGAGTACTACAAATTAATAGTAGGCTATTACATTAGCGGCCGGTTTCACAGACATGGATTAAGCCTAGTCCAAGACTAAAACAAAAAATTAACTGCACTTGTGTTCTGAGATAAAGTGGGTTTTGTACTGCTATGGCCATGTGGTGCTGCTCTCAGTGGAGCACACAAAATGTAATTATAACAACAACAAATAAAATATTGTCCATTGCATAAAGGAGAAAAAGAAAGTAAACACCTTTTACCTTAATTAGCAAACGAAGACATTTCCCCGCTAAAGTAAAACCCATATACCAATTTCTGCTACTCATTTTTTAGTCCTCCATTCCTCTTCGAGGGTTTATTGGCACTATGACAAAATTTTCTTTTTCACATTACATTAATATGTCTGCTGTTCCATTTTGTACCAATTTGCCAGCAAGCTCAAGAGCTCTCTGAAAGTAAGCCACAAGCCAGAAAAACATGTCTATTTTCCATAGTACTGCAGTGCCATCTACTGAGCAAAGTCATAACTACATGAACTGGGGTGCCATAGCCCATAGTCTAGTGATCTGGGTTTTCTACCTAGCCTGCCTTAAATGCATTATTTAGACAGATGCCTAACTGTACTGTATTTGCTTTGGATTGTGTCTGCTAATTGAGTCAATTGTAAATATATGAAATCATACAGATCATATGATAGGCTGCATGTGGGAAATGTATGTATCTGGCAATATTGTAAAGTAGCCTACAAGCACAAAGGACATTACAAAATATCTAAATATTTTGATTGGTCCAAACAATGTAAAGAAACTTTAGAAGCATAAAAATCCTGAAGATGGTAATATAGAATATATATAATAACAGGAAAAGAAGAGGTACAGTATGGAGTTTTGTTTCAGACCACACTCCAGCAGCATTTGTCTCTCTGGGGTACTTCAAGTATATCTGTCTGAACTCTAAATGTTTTCTGTAAACAATGTAAAATAGCCAGACACTGTTATTTTGACAAATGTAGAACTTTACAATGGTTTTTAAAACATAATTGAATTAAATCAATCTAAAATATAAATTTGATACATAAAAAAGGCAGAGACACCATGCTACTGTGCAGTACTTATTGGGTCTGTGCACCAACTAGCTCAGCAAACTAACTGAGGCTTGGCTGCCTGCTCATCTACCTGCTACCATGTTTAACTGTAGTCTTTCTCAAAAGTATTTGGCCATGTGTTCACTGAAACATGCATGTTGCATCATATACATTGTACATATTTTTTAAATATTTGTAGCTAGTGAGGGGACACTCAACCTATGGGCACTGCACACATAATTGATGTTGATTTGCAGTAGAAGGAAACAAAAGGATTAGCCCAAGACTAAATCCTGTGCTAATCTTAATTTGCTGCCAGCAAAACAATGTCAACAAACCAAGGTCAGTGATCACAATGACAATAATTAAACCAAATATTCTCCCTTATTTAAAAACAGATATACTTAACATAAATACTTTGTAGTATATTTTAAGACGTGTACGCCATGGATCTTTACATTATTTAAAATTATACTATTGCGGGCATGTATAGTATTACTTTTTGGACATCATGCATCGGCTACAAAGCCCAGTAGAGTATGTAATGTATGTAATGTATGCATTTTATCCTGTATGTCCCAAGTATCGACAAGCCTAATGACTGGATATGTCATTTCCTATCCATAACAAATATATTGCCAACATGTATTATGCATTATATTGTAGCAGGGTATGTAAGATCAATGTACTTGGCATACTTACAAACTTTGGTTTACGGTCTCCTTCATCATAGCCAGATGTGCTGTGGTAGGAGCTAGTGGAGCTTTTCTTCTTTATTTTAGCAGTGGATGTTTCAAACCGGTTATGATAACTGTCCATGTTGCTGGTGGTAAATAAATCCCTGTTGCACTAATTATTTATCTGATACCGCACCGTACCGGTAACTGAACACGTTAGTTAGCAGTTATTTTACAGTAACTCAATAATGAACTGAAACAGTACAGGACAAAAGGCGTACATGATATGTAAAGCCAATTGTTGCTTATTGAAAAAGTTGTCAGGAAGGCAAGCTATTTACGGTTTTACTTCCACCCACGGAAAGAAAGTTATAAATCAAACAGCCACACCCGTCCACACTTCAACATATACCTAGTACGCCTGCTACAATACTTAGCTAGCAGTGGCTTTCCTTAATCCAGTTTATGGATTGTCACGTATAGTCTAGGTTACGATACGGTAATTTAGACAATGCGACAACGACTCAACTGGAATGGGCATCGGAGACTAAACGCGACAATAACTGTCTATATTCAGAAACTTACACGTATGGGGTGTTTTTATGAAGAGATCATATTTTTGACGGACCCGCGCCATGAAGGTAACAGTGACGTTAGTTTGATATGACCAATCGTTTTCAGCCGTTACAAGGCAGTACTGACTATTGGTTTGACGTACAATGTTTACTGCATGGAAAGCTATGGATTGGACGAAATGTGAGGCCATTCATTTGCGTCGTGTAGGTTGCTCGTTTTTCTACCTTGGGTCTTCCGGTGTGCGACTGAACCTAAAACCAAATTCTAGTTTCATTAGGTCAGTGGTTTCATTCTGCGTTAACCCCAAATAATGACAATATGTATAACAATCATGTATGTATTATAATGTATCTGACAACCTGACTGATGCATAACTGACACACTGTGCTGGCCACAGTCGTATGGCTAGAAGATAAATTGATGCTTGCGTGCCCCTGGCTTAGTTACACCAAAACAAACGCACCCACGTTGGTTAAAAGTACGCGGGAAAATGCAGCGTTCCAGCCAGAGCAGTACAGTAATTATTATGGCTCTGGTTCCTGCCGTTCGGGAAAGACTGTAAATCAGGCGTGCCCAACTCCGGTCCTGGAGGGCCTATCCAGCATGTTTTAGATGTCTCCCTGCTCCAACACACCTGACTCAAATCAATGGGCTTCTGCAGAGACTGATAACGAGCCATCTATTAGAATCAGGTGTGTTGGAGCAGGGAGACATCAAAAACATGCAGGGCAGTAGCTCTCCAGGACCAGGGTTGGGCACCCCTGCTGTAAATTATGTTGTGTACCCTGATTGCACCTGGAAAGCTGCACTCTGGGCAGTTCTGCAGTGCTCTACTATTGTATTCACTGTTTTGTTAATTCTCATTGAAGTGTGCTGGACCCAGCTAAAGATTTGCATTGCAGACCTGAAAAGAACTACTGTACCACCGCCAGTCACTTTTAAAGATTAGGCCTAATACAAAAGTTCAGAACATAAAACAAAAATATTAAATACGAAAACTGCATGTTTAAATCTTTAACATTTTAAATGGCAGCATGTGTTATGTCATTAGACTAGATAATATAAAGTAAACGTCACTTTGCTCTGTGTGTGCGTGTGTGTGTGTGTGCACAGTACAAGTAGAATTTCTTTGGACCAACAGATTTGATCATATCCAGGCTACAGTACTGGTATTGTGGCATGCTGTAGGTAGACCGCTAATATCTAGCTAGTCTATGGAAGCAGGTGTGGGGAATCAGCTAATCACAAGGTTTCTTAATTTATTATGCAAATTGTGTTCAAATCTATAATATGCTACACATTATAGATATAATGTCTCATTTAAATATTAGTCAGAAATGTGCAGTATGAAAATCTATGATAATAAATTACATTTAGACATGATTAGTAGGCATCTTATTTTAAATAAATCTTACACTTTCACCAGTACATTACATATCAGAAATATAATTTATAGAGGACTTTCACACCCAAATGCATGCCATGCAGACATTGCCAGCAGAATATTTGCATTTTAATATTATATAATAAAACCTTTTACTAAATATTCCAACATTTAGGCTAAAACACAATAAGCACCTTATATTGATGACATAAAATTGTAAAGTCTGTTTGTGCAAAATGTTGTAGGCTACCTGAAATTTGTTAACCAACTCAAAACACTTTTTGGGTTCTAATGAAATGTGATGGTAAGATGGTTGCTGGGTCCACTCAACAATGATCACATGAGTAAAGTATCAGACAGTTACGATCATTCCTCATATAAGGTATAACAAACAGTCCCACTCACACCTGTCTCTGACTGTTCCCCCCAATGTTTGACTGACTATTTCACCCCTGGTAGCATGTGTTTAGTTTATGGCATCCCTATGTCTAACACTAATTCGTTTTTAGAATTATGCTATGCTACAGTGTTATGCTACATGGGCTGGCAAATTTACTGTCCTCCCTTGTGTTTCCATCTCGAAGCAGTCATTAAACTGAACCAGAAACCAACCAGTCATGCTGCTTTTATTGAAATGCATATAGTAATGACAACCATTGTGAAGATGGATTTAGTTGACAGTGATGATCTGATCTATCCATGCACGGAACTCGGTGACACGGGTGTACACACCAGGCATAGTGGGGGAGCAGTTTCCACTGCCCCAGGACACAATGCCAACAAGGGTCCAAACACCCTCCTTCTGGCAGACCAGAGGGCCACCAGAGTCATCCTGAAAGATGGCCACAATACAACAAACACCCATGATGCACTAAACATCTGCCTAGTATTTAACATTTGCACAGATCTGTCATTCGCCAATCTATGCTGTATGTGGCCAGTGTCACATCACAGCACAGCTAGCACAGACTCCAAAACATAACAAGTAAGCTAGTAGATACAGGCAATCAAGGCAGGATACTAATTGTAGAGCAGGGAATAAAGAAAATAGTGTTAGGGGAGAATGCCAGAATGGGGTAAGATGAGCCACTTTTTACATTTGACAATTGTACTGCATAATAAAAGTGTATTTGTTTCAAATAATATTCACTAAATATACCTTAGGTTGTTGTGCAGTGTGCTAACCTGACATGCCAGATGAATTGTTGTCACAACTCTGGGGAGCTGTACATTGAAACTGTTTGTAAAGAGCAGGTACTTAAAGACATACTTTGCAGTTGACTGGATGAACATCTGGTTGTTTTCGCTGTCTGTCGGCATACCTAAACCACGCCCGTCTAGCTATCAACACGACACTTATTGGTAAGTTTAGTTGCTCCTTGGACACATTCAAAATGATTCCTAGGCTTTTCAGACCGATTCTCATGGCAAAATGAAACTGTAGCTGGTAGCCTTATGAGACCATCCTGATATCGGGAGGCTAGCAGTGTGCACCTGTGGAAATATTAAAAATATATCTATCTCTTATGGTTTTAGAACCAATGAAAAAACGTTTGCCCAATGTCACTTTGCGCCCACAGTAGGGGTCAATTGAGCATGGGGATGGGGTAAATAATGCCACCATTACAATTATACAAAATTAGACAGTTTTGAGATCATCTTTAACTTGATAAATTAATACATTTCACAAAAGGCAAAAACTCATACCTTTATATAAATGTTTGTGTTCTGTTGTTCAACATGTTAACCTTTCAGTAAAGAATAAACTATATTTGTAGCTACATCAACAATGTATGCTATGTGTAAATGTGATGTTGGGTATACTATTATGCCCCTACAGCATGTGTGTGGCTTTTCTTAACATTAATCAATATGTATTACACCAACACTGTAACATATAGCATTAACATGATCTTGCAACAGTGAGAAACAGTCAGTGCTTGTTTGTATGTACTGTATGTGTATATGTATGTATGCAGAATATAACACAATTATACCTAAATACACAGGTTATTCTGTAACTATGTAGCCTATTTCAAAGTTTGACTCAACTTGCCCCAATTTCACTGGCACATTTACCCCACAACCTCCATTTTGACAAAGCCGTTTAACACAGTGGTTTAGATCAACAATTGTGCACAGTTTATGATGTTGTTTTGTAGCTTACACTTACACGAATAATGTCTAAAACAAATCTATTTTAATGAAGGTGAAAAACTGATAACATTTGAAAAATGATGAATTCACTTGGCATGACAAGTCATTCACAGCATATTGCTCTGGTTTGCATAAAACACTCTCCATGTGCTTGAGACTAAGATGGGTTGACCAGTGTGAACTATACTTCCTTATGTGGTCACAAAATAAAATGTGTTTATGGTTACCTAGATATAGTGGGTGGTCTTACCCACTCGCTCAACTTACCCCGTTCTCCTCAAAAGAAAATGTTATATGTATGATGGGTGTGCTTTTGATTACATTAAAGACTAGCAGAGGTCTCCATCGTTAACTTATTGTTTTTTCATCCAAGGACCACTTGGGTGATAGAGACACAGCAGAGGGACCCTATATAACATATAGGTATAGTATAAAATTGGGTTGCTTATTAAACTGGGTCAACAATAATGTGTAGGCTAGACTAATAGTGGCATTTAGTATATTTAGTACATTGTATTTTGTAATACTGTATATAATGCTAAACCCATTACAATTTATTTGGACAGATTCCTACTGTATATGCTTATTATAGCTAGCTTATTATATTGTATTTTTTAACAAATGTTTGGGATCAAATAATTTGGCGGACCCCGTAAGGGTCACGGACCTCCTGTTGAATATATCTGCATGGGCTACCTTGTTACACGCCTGCACCCATGTAATAGTGCTTCTGATTGGTTCAGCGGATTCTAGGCTAGCCTCTGATTGGCTGCCTAACAGACTGAGGACAATGTGATATTGTCTTTGACACTCACCATACAGGATGAGGCTCCAGCAGCTCCAGCACAGATCGTCAGGTCGGTGACCTTGTTGCCCCAGTAACGCTGACACCTCTCATTGGTCAGGAGAGGAAGAACAGCTTGCTGCAGCAAGGCGGGGGTGTCAGGAGCTGAAATAAAACACACTTTGATTTGTTACATTGTTCCAAGACATGTTCTATTGCGTTCAGAACATTTTTTCATTCCTGTAGGAAATGGTCATAAAATGGTCAATAAGTCATAAGATGCACACAAATCTCCACACTTTGTTGTTTTTATCTGCTTTCCGTGTTCTCCTCATACGCCATTCACCGGAGTTGAGAGAGCATTTTGACTGGATCTATTTGGATCTCTGTGAACCTTAGAAGACCTCTGGCTGGTGCGCATTTCTCACCATTGTAGTCAGTAAGGCCCCATCCAGTGGTCACACACTTTGTGCCACCAGGGAAGTTGTCCCCGGTCTCTGCCACACACACAGGGGACACATGCATGCCCATGTTGGCAGGGCTGGCCATCTTGATGAGCAGGATGTCACTGGTGAAGCCGTTGGAGTCTGGGTGTTTGAACACCTTCACACACAGAAGGGAAAAATGATCACTTAGGACTAGAACCATTCATGGTTTTCACCTTACTCTGATAGTTCTGGTGTTTTCACTTTGACTGATTGTTGACTCATAAGGTTAATGATTGTTCCAATAAAGAGGATTCAATTCTAAAATGAGCTGGCTACGCAGGTTGTCATTTTTCGGAAGGGGCGAGGCAGGGTAGTGATTGTGAAAATTATATAGTAATGTAAGTAGTAATTTAACTAAATTCTTTTGATATCCAGTAATTGTAAGGTCTGCGTCCCGCGCACGACCACGGGAGCGCGCGCCACCACGGACAGCTACTGTTCACCGCGCTAGTGACTCTCTCTCCCCGGACCCGCC
>JAODUK010079394.1:0-14887 GCA_027564635.1 Typhlichthys eigenmanni | reverse complement strand
ATTAGTCTTGACATGTTTTAAATTAGTTGTGTGTGTGTGTGTGTGTGTGTGTGTGTGTGTGTGTGTGTGCGCGTGTGTGCGTGCGTGCGTTTGTTTGTGAAAATGTTACCTTATAATTTTCATGTGTTCCATGTGAGGTTGGAAATAATTACATGTGGGAGGCATCCAAACAAGTTTATAAGTAATGAACCGTCTGCTCTTAGTCATTAATTATTATTTGATGTTGAGCATATTTTGTATGCTGAATGCTGCTGTGAGGGCTAATAAGCAATACATTCTCATAAAACAGGCAAATCTCATTATTAGATTACAGCAAGTAAGACAAGAGCAAACAGTGTCAAGTACAGGAGCGTTCCATATATACAGTATCATATGTGTTGTTTCCTTCTGCACCAAGTAAATGAGCGCAATAAACATTTATATTGGAGGGGGAAAAAATACAGGTTCTTATTTTATCCAGAATTGTGCAGCCCTGACATAAATATATACAGTATTATATACACACATACATACTGTACATACATGTTCATATACACATGCACACATACAATTACTAACATGACTATGTGCATTCAAGAATGTACAGAGCCTCAAAGTGGTTAGAAAGGAACGTGTGTGTGGTTATGTGCTGCGCACTGGAAATGCACCTGACGACGTTTGGGTGGGAGAGCTTCTGGAGCAGGCTGATTTCCCGCACAATGCTGTCCTGGTCCACGTCTTTCTTATACATCTTCACCACCATTACCTTACGGGTTGTTCTGTGAGTCACCTGGACAGGCACATGATAGACAAATGGCAGATTCTGTACTGCACGGAAACATAAATACGTTTCGTCTTGCGCTCAGGTTAAATATGCTGCATTATCCGTTTGGGAAACAATAGCAATATCAATAGAAAGCATTACAGATGATCATTTTTTGTCTTTGTTTTAAAATGTAATTTAATGTTGTACTAGCATCCCTTTATGGATGGACATTTTGAACAAAACTAAGAAAGAAGCTTCGAAGACACTCTAATTGTTTCATATTGAAAGCATTCATCTGGTGAGTGTGCACATATTTTTGTCATTTTCATTTTTAGTCATTTGTTGTATGCCTGCCATTTAATATCTGCAATTTGAATCGGGAAACAACAGGAAAACCAATTATGTATCGCATATACACACACCGATTCTGAGAGTTTAGTTTATAAAGATGAAGCTGTGAACGGAAGCATGTTTTTCTGCAAAGACATAAACAAAGTGTCCTTTTGCACAGACGTGCTCAGACAGCATTAAGTGCCCGGAGCGACAAAAGAACGTCGTGACTAAACTTCACTGTACTCTCTTAGGACGAGACCGGGCTGGTAATACACCATGTTCTCTAACTGAACACATCCTCTTGGCTCGGGCTGTGGGAATCGACTTGACTCGCATCACTGGCTTTTCAACGCTTGCATCTGATGATCTGTGATCCGTATCCGTGCCGCATCGCCATGCGCTACACAATGGCAAGAAACAAACAACACGCTGGCTTGAAGCCTACCCTGGCCCGGTTTAACCTGGGGGGAGACATACTTCAGGTTACTGGCGTAACTCTCAGCTCATGGCTGTCTGAAGGTGAGAGAAAATAATTGGCTTCAAAAACAACTATGCCTAAATGTTTTTTTTTTGTTATCAAGGTGGAGAGATAGCACCAGGTCATGCTTTTTACAAAAGCAAATATGCATGTAGGTAAGTGTGGGGCAGATGAGCTCACACAAGCACAGAAAGATGACTCTGCTCCAAAGGAGGTGGTTATGTAGGTCAATAAGGTTACATAATCTACAATTTGCTATGTACTTGAGCCATGTAAAATGCAGGTTACTTGTCACTAAAGCTCGACAACCATGTTTTGACAATGTACTGTACGCTGTCACAATAACAGCAACTTTAACTATTTGCAGTTATGGTTGGCTGAAACTATAATGAGCTTTGCTCATGATCAATATTCAATAATTTTGTGTACTGTACACCCACAGATACACACTCTACTCACATTGCAACATTCCTGTTGTTACCTTATACAATAAAGAAAGACAAAACTTTAATTTGATGTGATGCGTACCTTGTAAACCTCTGAGAAGAATCCATTTCCTATTGATTCAGTGCTGAAATCATCCCAGAATTCCAGTTTTCTGACAGCGGTGCGAAGCTTCTGCCAGCGTTCCAGCTATCAAAAAGGAAGAAGGGGTATTTTACAATTACACATTTAATATTTTATCACTAAATTCAATCTACTGCATTTTCTTTAAGATACAGTATTAATCATTTTCATGGGTAAATGTCTAGAATACTGTTTATATACAGTGACTGCGCCGTTAAATACTTTTTTAAATTAATTACACACAATTACTTTTTCTCCAAATATGGCTTCAGCCACTTTCAAGTTTGACTTATATGGGAAAAACTCCTAGTCTTAAGGCCCAGGTATACTTTTAAATGCGTGGCCTCACGCAACATGGAGCGCTCGGGCGGATGCAACGTTGGCTATTTCTGTATACAAAAAAAAAAAAAAAAAACGCTTTTTCTAACTATGATTTATATGTGCACACGGTTAAAAGATTAGCTGGAAATAAATGTTTCTTTTGTGAGCTAAGTGGGATGTCCATTGTCGTCTGTAGTGGGCTTCAGCGTGTCTCACATGCGACGTCAACACGTTTTGTTAGGAGGTACGTGGACAGTCCGCGGCGCAGACTTGATTATTTACGTGGATGCAAACAGTAAACTTGGACCTTCATCTGTATTAGATTATGACCTGGCAGAAAGAGTCTGGGGGTCTTGGAGCACTGCCTGGTTCATGGTTAACCTCCACTTCACACATGCTGAACAGCTTGTCTGGACACAGAAACATACCGTACAGGGTTAATGCACTCAACAAAACAATGCAAATGTAAATCCTTGGCACATAGCATATGCTATCACGAGGTGTCTATTAGCTTCCAGTAAAAACAATGTCATTTTGATCGTTCAAAATGACATCAGCTTTACACTCGGGGACAAGGCACAAAATGACATACTAGGGGCCCGGGGGGCCAAAATGGCCCCATTATCTCAACAGACAATAGCGTACACAAACACACACACACACAGGTGTATTCCTTTCTTAAGTTTACTGTTGTTTGTCACACCATAGGGAACTAGTTCAACCTCACACACTGTCACATTGAATAGGAGGTGGAGGAGGAGAAATATACACAATAAATGCGAAGAAATTTAATTTAATGTGCTTAACCAGATTCAAGGTGTTGGTGGGTCATGAGTTGATTATGTACACATTTCCTGCACATAAAACATGCAGTACATTTCTCCCTCACCTTTCTCACCCATATTTGTCATACTTGTTCAATTCAATCTCTGCAAGAACGCTTCCTCATCACGTTCCGACCTGAACCGACCTTCGGCCACTCCAGCTGTCTTACACACACGCTCTCACTCCTGTGACACAATGCACATTCCTGTGGCTTGGTGGCACAAAGCACAACACCAGAGAACACGTAGCGCGTGACAAAGCTTTTACAAGCCAAGTGAGCACCGGATCCATAGGGGGCTAACCATGTAATCCAACCGCGATGCTTGCTAACTACCAGCCAACAATGAGGCCCTTACACGTGACGGAAACATCTGAGTAGCCTACGTGTGCTTGGCACAGTAACCTGGCATGGACACGTTACATAATTGATGACAGTACATGGCGTAACACACATTTTGTAAAACCTTTAAGTAGCTTACTATTCAACATAATTTCGGTCAGGTAGCATGCAACCCAATGTCGTTTTCCCACATAGTGTAGCCTCCAGTCTGTTCTTGCTATCCACCTGAATAAAATCGCAATCCTTTCATCTTTAAATACATGTATGCAGTGTGGCGTAGATCATCGCTGTAACGTGGAACATATGGGTCACCCAATATCTACAATGGAGGACCATAAACATAAAATAACATACCATCCATGTAATAACTGTGCATCTTTGTCATCTAACACAGAGTATTACTGTTGAGTCAAGCTGCCAACAGTAAATACAATCCTAACTGACGAGGATAGGACGTCCTCATATGTCCTTGCCAGACTTACAATATGGTGGGAATCACAGTCGTGTTCATCCGAGGGCTCAAAGGAGCAAACCCATAGTCCAAACTGAGCAAACGATTCTGCTGCGACACAGGTAAAAGTGTCTTCTGTGACATAACAGGCTGTCATATTTTCACATTCACTAGACACCCGACACCTACATAGGGCATTTTCTATGGTTCATGACGCACAGACACAGATAGTGTACCCTCCGACTTGTATGAGTGGGATGAAGTCATTATTGTTAACGCATGAACATTAGACAGCCTGTATGTCTGGTTGGATACCACTTTAACTTTGCTTTAAGTTTTCCTTCTCTCGGATAAAGGTCAATGTGAAGTTTGTGTGTTCGCAGATACTGTACAGTGTATCCCGCTGTAATTGTGACATTGGCCAGACATAGCACTGCATGCAGGACACAGAGAGTTTTCCTTCCAACAAAGCAGTTAGCCTCGCAAGACTTCAGTTTCATTTTGCCTTGAGAATCACTCTGGAATGATTTTTGAATGTGTCCGATTAGCAACTGAACTTACCAATCAGCATAGCTATGTGGGCGTGGTTTAGGTTTGCAGTCAGCGAATAAGACCAGATGGTTCATCCAATCAACTGCCAAGTGTTTTTTTTTTTTTTTTTTTTTTTTTTTTTTTTTTTTTTTTTAAAAGTAGCTGCCCTTTACAAAACAGTAAAAATGTAAGGCTCCCTGGATGGACTTGTGGCAACAATTCATCTGGCACGTCAGGTTATGAAGCAGTAGCTGTGAAATTGTTTTTGTGTTGCTGCAAAAAACGGGCGGTGAGGTGTTTGACTGGGCTGAAAATGGTCAGCATCTTGGCAATGCATTCAGTGCCCGTGCCCCAGTTTACCCACCGCTGGTGTGTGTGTGTGTGAGCACCGGAAGCTGGTGGGGTGGGATTGGGAGGAGGTGCACTTATAAATAAAAGACAGTGGGTGTTCAAGCTGTGCTTGGCTTTGTACTGTAGGTCAGCAAAGGGACACCCACAAGCATGGCACACAGACAGACACGTGCACATGGACAGATGATTTCAGAACACATCCCACATCAGCATGAGAGAGAAAGTGTAAGATGTATTAGTGTGTGTGTGTATGCACATTGCTTTGGACACAAGCATTCGCTAACTACATTTGCCATTGTGGAAATTGTGAAACTTTTATTTGATAGTCAACGTGTTTATAGCTGTGCGTGTGCATGTGCTTTGGTTGCAAACAGGCAGGGTGGTTTTGGACAAAAAGGCGCAGTCTAACAGCGCACACCGTGTCAGCAACACAACACTACAGCTGGTCTAATAGCGCACACCTTGTCAGCAACACAATGCTACAGCTGGTCTAATAGCGCACACCGTGTCAGCAACACAACACTACAGCTGGTCTAATAGCGCACACCGTGTCAGCAACACAACACTACAGCTGGTCTAAAAGCGCACACCGTGTCAGCAACACAGCACTACAGCTGGTCTAATAGCGCACACCGTGTCAGCAACACAACAGCGAGTTGCAGACGTCACACACAAGACGCGATGAGCAGTAGCCGCTACAGCACACAAATCCTTCCCCATTGATACACAACGCACTGTGCTAACTAGCAAAATGTTTCAAGAAGTCTTAATCCCTCCTGGCAACAAAGACAAAGTTACTGATGCAGAAAAGGGTGTCTCTAATTCACGTGAGAGAGAGAGAGAGAGTGAGATAGAGAGAGTTTCTGAGTGCTCCATGTATGACGGCCGGTAAGAGAATCCACGGTGTGTATTAGAGACTGACATTTCTGTCGGGATTCCCGCGGGATGGGAAAGAAAATAAGTATGAATTAACTGGACAGAAAAAAAACGTCAGTGGGAGTGGGCAGGACCGGGAACCGTAATAACACTATGTCGCACAACTTTATACACAAACACACAACATACATAAAATAACAAACAGCATTGTCATTTTACAATTTGTTCATCTGCTATGTTTGTGATCTGTACTGTCTGTGTATGTTTGTGTTTTTCCTTACGCTAACTGACTCCGGTCACTAAATACAACACGGAATGGGAGTAGATTTTTTGGAATTGGATGGGATTTTTTCCCCCCAATTTTTCATGGGATTGTGATGGGACTGGATTTGCTTTGGGGGAGTGGGATGGGAGAGGTTTGAAAATACACTCCCGTGTCACCCTCTAGTGTGTATTGCTTTGTTGTAGTTTACACAATTAATAATTTAGAGAGGAACTCTTTTGATGCCATGTGTGTGTGTGTGTGTGTGTGTGGTCATGTGCATGTGTGTGTGTGTGGTCATGTGTGAGCATGTGCATGTGTGTGTCAGTTTGATCCAAGTAGTTGCCTCCTATTTCAATAGCCTAATCAATTGCCTCAGATGAGGCACCTTGTGTGTGTGTGCATGTGTGTGAGTAAGTAAGTGTAGGTCTATTTGCTATAACAAGTTAGCATAGTAAAGGATCTATCCGGGCCTATATTGTACATGCTGTAAAACTAAATGATCTGCCTACCTGTGTAAATAGTCATCAGGGAGGTGATTCAGGTGAATTGGCAAGATGACATGCATCCACTCTCTCTGAATTCAATTAAATTCAAATCACTTTATTGGCATGAACAGTGTACATATTGCCAAAGTGCCATAACCAGGGTCAGACTGGGCTGAAAAATGGCCCGGGTCTATTAGTTTGGCCCACACTGACAAACACACAGAGACAGCGAGCACTGTAGCAGAGTAGATGCGGCCATGCCGGCCGGCCCAGTCACAGGATGTAGAGTAAAACATTAGAAATGTACACATAAAAACTCTTTGACCACTGAATGGACCGGCAGTTCGGGAATAGTCCCGAACGTCCTGATGGCACAAACGTTTTTCTTCATATTTTCTCCATATTAATGTAATTAAACTAAGGAACAAAACATAACATAGTAATAACAAGAGCAGATGAAAATAAGTAAATTAAACAAGGGATAGATTAGAAACAAGGAAAATAAATACAATAAAATCCCCCCCTCTCTCAATTAAAGTCCAAAGCTAAACCTTGTAGATTAAACTACAGTATATAAACATTGTTTTGTTATTTAATCAGAAGGTGCATTTGTCACTGCCACTAGTTGGGTGACACCCTTCTTTCTCTCTATCCCTCCCCGGTGCAATGCAGGGCTCTCAGGTGAATAGCATTTGTATTGCACATCTACAGAAAATATAATAAAATAGCATTTCCAAATTATAGCTATTACAAATATGAAGTGCCTAAAATATAATTGCTTGCGATTACAAAACTTGAAAAAGTAAAAATGAATACAATAAATAGACAGACATACAAATATCAACATTTTGTTTTGGCCAGAAAAACAGGTGTTCTGGGCAATAGATATAGGTTACAGTAGAACACCACTCTGCTTTTCAACGCAGGAAATTATTAGGTGTAGTGAGCAGAATTATAAAATCATGTTACTTACTGAAATGATTCAAATTATTCATGTTCATATTGGTACAAGATGTGTGCACAGTCCCAACGTATAATCCAAACAAGTCTGCAGTGTGTCTTGTTGTCTGGGGTAATAATGGAAGCACAACCGAACATTCAGTACAATCAAAATAAAAACTTACATTTGTGCGTTTCTCCAATCTGAACATAACATTTACAATATTAGAAATTCAGGCTAATTAGAAGGAAATGTATAAATAAATTCATAGTTTTGTTTGCTCTAATTCAAACACGCATTCCATTAAAATATTTTTAAATCATACTTACAGTGCTGACTCCACAATTTCAAAGTATGCATTCAATTACAGCTCCAGGAAGTTTGTTTCAGGACATAAAAATGTATTTCAGGTCTTCTTGATTCATTCTATTCAGCCGTTAGTCTGATCAATTAGAAATAAATTGTATACTCTCCGTAGAAAACAAACGTGCTGTCGTTAGCTGCTGGCTGGCTGAACAGAGCACGTCAATCACATTGGGATGTTTCACTTATGACGCGGTAGGTAACTTAATACATTTGAGCAACACTGGCACGGTAGCACTTTACTACATCTGGCTGTAGGCCTCGTTTCCATAAATACTTTCAAATGCATTAGCTGCTTGTTTTGTCTGGTGTTCGTATTAGAATAGAACGAGACACATTCGATATTCGTTAAGCAGACACAAGTTTGTGATTTTCTGCTCACTATCCTACCAGATGAGGACAGCTGAAAATGATATATTGCCATCTAGTGGTCATTTTCTGTTAAGATAACAATTACCGCAGTGTGCAGCGTACATACGCTGTACTGTAGGACTATACGTCGTCTCTGGTCCTTATTGCTCTGTGTGACTATAGAACGCACGCAGTTTTATTTAGTTAACAACAACGTAACATTTGACTTTAACAAACACAGACATATTATTACATAAATGCATTTGCATTTTATTCAAATAATCAACTGGATACAATATGTATAATAGAATTAATTGTGAGAACCTATTTTTGTGAGGACCATTTACCATGCTATAACATTTCATTCGTAGGCTACATGTTCATGTTGGCATGCATTTGGTGGAGAAAGCCCAAAAAAATAAACGCTAATTCTACATGTCATATGAACAATAAACCTTATATTTTATTCATACCCTTCTAAAGTGAAAGGCTGGACATACTGTGACAAAACACAATGAAATGTTAAATATTACAATATGTATAAAATACAGCTATAACACAGCTTTCTATAAATATCATTTTCACCCTGCAGTAAAGTAAATATATTTCCCAAACCAATCATTTTATTAAGTTATCAAATTAGAAGATAACTACTTTTTTGTTTGTTTGTAATTAATTCCAGTGAGTTAATGTCCACAAGTTATGTGAGAATGCAAGATTTCTGCATACATTAGTGGAAAACTGAAACTGAGGGAAGATCTTAATCACAGAGAAGTTTGCCTATGATTAGTGGATTTTCTAAAATCCTTTAAATGTTCTTTACATATAGAACTATAACTTTACCATGGCCTGCTATTAGTATTCAGGCAATGGTAATCTAAAAACGTTACACTTTGTGTTGCCAGTGGTGCAAAGACAGCCAAGGTGCCTTTCTACATTAGACTGTAAACTATTGTATCATTCTAAAATATTGTAGAAAAACATTTAAATTTGTATACTACATTATAGCCCTCCATATTTTCACCCCCGCCCCACTGTGCAAATGATGTAACAAGACAGGCTACAGAGCTTACCAATGCACCTTACAGAACAAGAGAAAGACATTTAAAATGCATAGTATTATTAAAAATGCAAAGTGACATGCATAAAATTATGTTTTTAAAAACTGTCCCTTTGTCATACATTCAACACTTATGTATTGAAAAAGTAGTGTGGAAGGAAGCATTTATTGTTAAACATTGTCTCATTGTTAATACAATCATGTCCCATTTGACTAAATATAAAAGTTAAAGGGGAAACCAAACACAAAGGGGGAAAATAATTGTTTTTAACTAGTGCTTTTGGACTCATCTAAAAAAAATCATATAAACAAGCTATTGAATTCACCAGACATATTTCCAGAGTATACTTCGCTGTAATGTCTAAAAACATTTTAAAGATATGGCATGCATAGATTTAAAGCAAATGTTAAACCTTCTGACGGGCCAGCTCTAAATACACAGAACTAAAAAACGAATAGTTTAAAGATATTTTAAAGTTTGTATCTTGAATAAAAACATATCAGTAATTCAACATAAATACAAAGTAAACAGCAAAACATTTTAATATGTTCAATAGTCATTCTTTTCTTTAATATCTATTTGGTTGTATGGTCACTTAATTGTTTACAGTCCTACAAAAGGCTGTAATGGGTTTTATCACTGCTGTCATACGGTACCACATATAGTTATCATAAACCTAAATATAATAGCCCACCATAAATGCCAGATTGAGTACACAGAAAAGAACAATGTGCGTACGTCTGTAACACCACACTACAATTATAAACTGTTTTTAAAGCTTTCAGTTAGTTGTAATAAATAAGCGTCTTAACAAACCAGTGGCAACATGAAATACTGTGCTTGCTTAACGATGGCAAAACTATACAGGCTCATACAAATGTTGCACTGGGGAAACTGAGCACATGCACTCTGGGAAGTAAACACTGCTCACGTCCCTGTAAAATGTCAGTGAACTGGGCAGAAGCTATATGTTACAAAACTGACCTCCGCTACCTCTTTAGAGCGTTACGATTGACCAACCTGCGGCATCCGCAGGAGGCTGTGGGTAGCAGGGAGGGGTGGAAGCAGAGAGCTTTTCACCCGCATGTGCGGCAACTCTTTGACATGGAGACGTCAAGTCAACCCCCCCCCCCCCCCCGTAAAGAAAGACAGGAGGCAACACAGAACTGTACAGGTGCAGCCTGAGACAGTGCATGCAGAGACATTAGACATCACATGCATGCAAGACACAGTGTGTGTGTGTGTGTGTGTGTGTGCGCGCGCACGTGCGGGTGGGGCGAGGAGCAGCATCAGGAGAATCTGCCCTCTGTTGGAAGAAGTGTGTCCGTGTTGTCGACCGCTAAAGCTTCCAACCGACCACCCCGAACACGCTGCGTGTCACTTCCTTCCCAGAGACGAGGAGACAATGGAGTTTATTCGAAAGTTCTTTCAAACTAACTTTTGTTTCGTTAGCGTCAGCCAGGCTATCCCCCCCACCGCCATGGGGGGGCGCTGGTGGACCAGAGACAACTGAGTGAGTAAAGGGCCGCGGTGCTGCGTGGGCTTCTGCCGCTGCATCAAGACAGAGCCTCGTCCTCGCCCACGTAGGGCAGGTCCGCGCTCCTCACGCCTTCCCCGACGACGTCCTGTTTCCTAGGCGACCAGGGGGAGAAACAGCCTTGTTATAGGAACGCTACGAACCTGATGCCGACAGCTATGCTATCCTACAGAGCGCGGGGAGGGGGGGAGTGGCTGTTAGGGGGTGTTAGGCCCAAAATACACCACCCTGATGGCGTTGGGACAACATACGGGTGGTCCAAATCGCCTCGCCGTGCACGGCGGAAACAGAGGTGCACAGGGTGAATAGGGAGTCAGCGCTGTGTTAGGACGTGCAGGGTGAATAGGAAGTCAGCGCTGTGTTAGGAGGTGCACAGGGTAAATAGGGAGCCAGAGCTGTGTTAGGAGGAGCAGGGTGAATAGGGCGTCAGCGCTGTGTTAGGAGGTGCACAGGGTGAACAGGGAGTCAGCGCTGTGTTAGGAGGTGCAGGGTGACTAGAGAGTCAGCGCTGTGTTAGGAGGTGAATAGAGACATTGCGTTAATAAGTGCTATTGTTGAGAGCCCGCACCGACGGCCGCAGTCGTCGTTGTCGTGCTCCCACTGCTGTGCCGCGGAACGTTACCATGCGTTCTCACAGGCAGGTGGGTTGGGCTCAGTGTTACTGCTTCTCGTCGGGAGACACCGCGTCCCTCCCCCGTTGAAATGGTGTATTTTGGGCTTCACATAACGTGCTAAACAGGGTGGGGTGGTGGGGGTAAACTGTTATGAACATTTTGGTGCAATAGCAAGATGATGTAGCTGAATAGTCACATGTGGGAGGGAGTTTATGCTTCTCCATGCGAAGCAGCAGCAGCCTGGATGCTCTGTGCCTGAGCTGCTATATTGGCTCTACAAACATGGTGCTTCCTCCGACTGCCATCCTCTCTTCTCATTGACTTCATCAGCACTTATCATAGGCAGCAGCATGCACTATGTAGGCCAATACATCCTCGACAAAGACCATCCCCGAATTGATCGAAGCTGTCTTGTGGATGCCAGACTGGAGCTTAGAGCAATGTGCCCAAATATGGTTCATGCACACACCCTGCGCGTTGATGTTAGAACAAAATCTACAGTGGGAACTGGAGAGTCCAATGTCAATGCCCCTGGCAGGTTGAGTGTATTCAGCCTAGATAGTACATCTAATCTCAAGCAAGCGCCGTCTTGTCCTCAAGACCTTTACCTTCTTTGTTTACTATGAATGTAGCAATATCTCACATTTCCTGCTTTGCCTTTGCTGGCGGTGGGCAAGAGAGGGGGAAAAAGAAATAAGGAAAAGCCTCCTTAGTACATGCATGTACTGCAAACATCCAACAACACTGCAAGAGGTTTAAAGGCACACTACTCAACTGTGTCCAGAGTTACCCTGCTGGTTGAAACATATAGCTATGGTTGCAATACAAAACATGGTTACAAAAACATGGTTTGATTTGAAACTCCCCCACTCCCCATTGAGCTGCTAAGATCACATCCCTCCTTTTACAGCAGCCCACACGGTTGTGTTGAGTTAAATATACAGTTACCTGGGTCAGAACCTTGGGCTTCAGGAGAGCGATCGAGAGGTTTTACCTTTTAAAGATGTATGGTTCCTTAATATAGAACTGTTCCTATCATTACCTTATGATTTGACATAATAATGTCATAAATATAGTCCACCATGTCTACGTTTACATGCACACTAGTATTGCAGCATTACTCTGACTATGATAATATTCCGAAATTGATAGGTGTCATGTAAACGGCATATTCCATTTGGATTTCCCAAATTAGCCATTTTTCCGAATGTAGAATTTTCAGATTATTATCTTTTTTGGGATATGATGATATTATTCTGGTTTAAGGAGCATGTATTCAGCAGAAAATGAGTCTCAAGTTGTCTGTTTACGCTACGTTATGTGCAGAAAACTTAGATCGGTTTGTTGAAGAACAATAAAATAGCACAAGCGGTTCCAGCTGTTACATTTTTCTATATTTTTAAACATTAATGCAGTTTGAAGTGGGGGTATTTATTCTGTAGTTATTTAAAAGACATAGCTTTAGGACGATGTATACATCAGAATATGTACAGCTGCATGTAAACGGGCATGTTAGTGGAATAATCATTTTAAGTAGACGTGTAAACATCTTAGGACGAAGACTGTCATTTTGGGAATAATGGCAAAAACGGAATATTGTGTGCATGAAAACGTAGCCATTGTGATATCCCCAAATCTGACGTCACAATGAGGGGTGCTGTAGGCTATTTACTGTATATTACAGTAGTGTGATAACATCTAGCTTTGGAAGCTTTACTAGGGAGTCTACAGCATCTTGCAGAAGATGCCTAAAGCCCTGTTTCTACCAAAGCGTTTTTATTTCTCACGCCAGCGTTATTTTTCAATTGTATCCAATGGGAGCACCGCGTTTTTCCAGGCGTGGCACAGAGCGTTTTTTTCACGCTGAGCATTTACTTCACGCCGGGCGCTGAGCGTTCTTTTCAAGTGGAAAAATATTCAGCTTTGGGTGAAACGTTTCCCTGGCCGTCCAATTGCAGCAGTGAAGGGGCGGGACAAATCAAAATACTAACTAATATAAACTAGCCTGTCTATTTGCAACATATGAATTCCCACGGAGATTCTGTATCATAGCAACCAAAGCATCTCAGCTGAAAAAACGCTGCGGTTCCAGAATCGCTTTGGTGGACACGCGACCTTACATGAGCACTTGTCCCGGGACAGGCAGGTTTCCTCTGTCTTCTCTGCGGCACCAGTCAAAGGGGTTGCCAAAGGAACGTTTCCTCAACATGGTCCTCACGAGGATCTGCACATTGGAAATCGTACGCAAAACATCATTATTACATAAAGCGTAGATTAATGAACGTATACCTACACCACTTACTGTGTAAGTGAGTGATCACTTGGGAAATACACATGGCGGGATAAGCCATAAGATATTGTTCATAACATTTATGGAAGCAATTCTTATTTATCTAATTTAACTGCATTGTAACTAATATGATGTTAAAAATATGTATTTATATTAGTACTTTAGTTTCCATCCTTTTTTTATTTGTATTTGTAACTCCTGTCTATAATCATCAAATGTCTGTAACTCTGTTTCAAAATAATGATCTTGGTGTAATGCTGATTTAAGTTAAAGAAAGATTTTTTTACAAACCAAGTATTTAACATTTAGGCATAAAATAAATGAACCTAACTTAAAATTAATTAACAAAGTAATGCCTAGTGTTTTAGGGTAAGATATTGATAAGAAGCCGTATTTATTTAAGCTCT
Organism: Typhlichthys eigenmanni; assembly: GCA_027564635.1. Lineage (NCBI taxonomy): Eukaryota > Metazoa > Chordata > Actinopteri > Percopsiformes > Amblyopsidae > Typhlichthys > Typhlichthys eigenmanni. The sequence continues at coordinate 756 of JAODUK010079394.1, read as the reverse complement.
ATCTAAACCACAAAAAGTAGAAAGTAAAAAAATCTGCATTTATATTAGTACATTCTCTACCCTCGGTAACAGCATCTGGTCAGCATGGCGTAACAGAACAGAAGGGCTGACAGCTCACCACTGTGGCCAGGCTGGGGATGTGCTTGACAGAGTTCTCCACCTCCTCTTCGGTCACCTCGATCATCATGCAACAGTTGTCGTCCTCCGGGGGCAGGGGCTCGGCTCCGTACCTGGTCACCCACGGGTGCACCTGTGTGCGCGTTACAGCTCATTAAACACACAGCGTCTGTCTTACACCCGGGCCGGCGCAAGTGTCTCGGCTAATTTCAGACCGTTGTCATCTTCCGTCCGGCGGCCACGCTGTTTAAATAGCACGTGCACCTGCGTCCATTTCCGTGCCCGTGGGCGTGTTGGTCTAAACATGAGGCGTGGTCTGGCACAATGCTATCTTGAGGCAGTAGAAAATGATTGCGTGACACTGGTTTATTGTATGCTACACTCAATACACACCCATGAATATTGAAGAGAGTTAAGTACAACCCTTTTGAACCATGCACCTTACGACACGACCGTTTTATCCACTGTTCAACTAGCACAAGTGGATTTGGACACGCCCTAAATGTACTTGCGCTTTAGGCCGTGTGCTTAGATCTTTATTCTTAATTTAGATTAGATCGAAAATAGTGCCCACAGAGAGAAAGCACATGTCATATGCCACGCTTTACCGTAATGTAAATGTACGTAAATGCTCTGTAT
>JAODUK010079383.1:0-15609 GCA_027564635.1 Typhlichthys eigenmanni | reverse complement strand
TTTGGTGGGACTCTAACCCACCGGGACTCCAACCCAGGCGTTTGGTGGGATTCTAACCCACAAGGACTCCAACCCAAGTAGTGTCTCATACTGTGAGAGCTCTGTGTACCGAAGTTCTTACAGACAAGTCTGGCCACTCGGCGGCCATCTTGATAAGGTCAGAGTCCTTATAGACGAGTCTGGCCGCTCGGCAGCCATCGTGCTAATACTTCCGGGTCGTGATTAGCCAGCCTTTCCTTACGGAGTCTGGGACACAGTGCTGGCTAACTGCGTCAGTACCCGTCTACTTGACATGCAAGGATTTTGATTGACATGCACGATGACTCAATGACCAAGTCGGACGTTAAACTTGCAATGAGGCAAACTAAACAACAGAGTCTGGCTGTTTTACCAGTATTGTAAGTCTGTAAAATTAGTTGGCTACGGTTGCTTATAAAATATTTTTTTAAATTTTAAATAAGTAAATAAAACACTGCGCTGTCGTTGCACTGGAAATTACAGACATAATTGTGAGTGACAATGCTAACAGCCAATGGATATTGACAGTATTACTTCCCAAACGTCAGACAGTAAAGTGTCGAGCTTACGAGGGTATTTGCATCAGACATTCAGAGTTGCTTATGTGACGTAGTGCTAATGAACGGAAGAGGCTGAGACTGGGAAGACACTATCTAAATGCCATGAGCCATAACTGCACTTTTAATGGTCACATGGACATAAAAACTGAATGTATACTGTACAATCACCAGTAAAAAAAGAAAGGAAAAAACAAAAACGTTTGGAGATTTTTCCCCAAAATTATGTCCACAGGTTATACTTCTGATACACACACTTGTTGACATGCAACCATACGTTTGGCTAAGGTGTGGCCATTATAAAGCCTCGTTCCTCCAACGGCCATATTTCCTGTTACAGATTTTTCCTGTAGAGCTCCATTCAGAATTGTTGAAGTGGTCTGTCTCTTCCATATAATGTCTCTGGTACCAACAGTCCCAGCTTTAGGATTCTTACCATGTTTAGGCTGTTGTGCAGTGCAGATGCATGACTCCCGTTCTCCCCTCTCTTCTCCGGGATGTATTCATAATGTTTGGCAGCATCCTGTAGCACTCGGAGAGATAAAGAGCGTCTCGCTCTGCCACGCGCGAGGCAGCTTGGTAACCTGTCACAACACAGGATGGAAACCGCCGCTGAGATATCCTCCAGTCCATACCTATTTATATATTACCTTCCATCGTAGACACCTCTAGTGATGATAACATTGGTCTGGATATTGACGGTTTAGTTTACAACCTCTCAACTGAACTGCCTGTGCACCACTGGGTGGCTGGATTTCATTTAGCAAAGAAGCTAATAAAATTCAGAAGTAAAAATACTCAAACTACATTGAGAAGGGGTGCCAGTTCTGTGTAACATTTTTTATAATCTACAGTAAATACAAAATCACTCCTACTCAAAATCTTTGCAGATTGAGAATAACAATAAACAATCAAACAACATAATTCAGTGCAAAAAATAGCAGCCAAGTTACCATTTGGAACCGAAGGATTTACAAATATTTCATGTAAATGTATAAGGACAGTACTATTGTCCTTTAATAATAGTACATTATTATGTTTTTTGGTTTGTACTGTATGTTTTGCATGTTAGAATCTTGTGCAATCCAAACACCTTGACCTAAAAGACATGTGTATGGCATGTGTAAACCCTGCCAGTCTGTCTGCCAGTCTGTCTGCCCACCTACTGTACAGCTGTGTTGAGGGGTATGGTACTCCAGCATAGAGGCCCAGCCCTGCCTCCTGTGTTCTGGTGCAGTACGCTAACAAACACACACTGGACACCAGCCATGCCTTGTTCCCCTGTCACCTTCCATGTCAGCTGATGTGTGTGGTTGTTCCATGTATTTTGAGCCTCAGCACTCAAAGCTGCTATCTATTCTTACACCCTCCTCATCTCTGTCACGCTTTTTCCTTAAATCCTTCATTCTACCTTTCCTTCCTTATTTCTTTCATTCTACCCTTCCTTCCTCACTTCCTTAATTCCTTCCTTCCTTACTTCCCTCCTTCCTTCCTCCATTCCTTCCTTACTTCCTTCATCCCACCTTTCTGTAATTACTTTGCTTCTACTCTTTTCCTTCCACATTTCCATAATTAATGTGTCCTTACTTCCTTCTTTCCTTCCTTCCTTACTTACTTACTTCCCTCCTTCCTTCCCTCCTTTCCTCCTTCCTTCTTTCCTTCTTTCCTTACTTCCTTCTTTCCTTACTTCCCTCCTTCCTTCCTTCCTTCCTTCTTTCCTTCTTTCCTTACTTCCTTCTTTCCTTACTTCCCTCCTTCCTTCCTTGTGGCAGCATCACGACCAAGCTGCAGAGGGCTCTGGAGAAGGTGGCCCCCCTGCTGAGGGAAATCTTTGTGGACTTCGCTCCCTTCTTGTCCCGTACCTTGTTGGGCAGCCATGGCCAGGAGCTGCTCATTGAAGGTACACGTGGTGTGTGTGTGTGTGTGTGTGTGTGCATGTGTGTGTGTGTGCGTGTCTGTGTACTGTATGTTTTGATCCATCTGTCTATCATGGCACTGCTAATAATAATTAACGAATAAATCCACTTCTAATTTCATTCATCTTGAGTCACACGTCTTTATTTCTGTTTCTGACGATTGCTTAAGTTGGCGGACGCTGTCACTCATCAAGGCTGTTGATATTTAAACCCAATCAAGACAAACACATCTCTTATTAATGCTATAGGGTGCTCCCTCAACCATGGCAACGTGTGTCATGTCATTGGACACTTATTGCCAAGACTAAGATATTGTGTGGTGCGGCCTGCATCACTTTGTTTATGTTCTCATTCACAGAGCCAGGGCTGTGTAGAAACACCAGATCATGTTTTACAGCATGCACACATGATGGGTACATTGAGTAGATCATTCACTGAATTTGATCAAAAAAGCTTATAATAGCCGACTATACATATTTACAGCTACAATATCGATACAACCTTCCAGTAGATGAGTGCAAATGGAGTATGACGAGAACTTGGACCAATGGACCTCCTTGACTATTCTCTCTGACATACCAACCTTTGATGTCTGCTGTAATAGCATTCACACCAATTATAAAAACGATTAAGAAGGGGTGGTGGGGGGATAGGTTAGGTTTTAAAGCACATGTTTTGTATCTGGGAAAGCACAAGATTGTTTCTTGAGCCCTACATAAATACATTACATGCCACAGTGGATGGCAAATTTGAACCATCTATTAAAAATGACCGTTTTACAAGGGATTAATGGTCCCTTCATTGAGGATTTATTGAATGTCTAATGAAGCCAATAAACATTAACACAATGCCAGACACATAACATAGAATACCCTCTGTCTGGCTGAAATCACCCTGTTTATGTACTAATAATTTCACACTGAGTTTCTGCGAAGCACAACATCGTACCATAAGTCAAACAACATACTGTACTGTTTATGCTGAATACCTAGGGTTGGGCTGTGTGCAGTGTTTGCAGAGTGGGAACACCACACACACACACACAGCTCCAGTACTCTTCTGGGTTTTGGGTTCTTGTCTCATTTCCTGGTGGCTGGTTGAAGTCTTCCAACGGTCCCTTCAGGACTCTGACTGGCAAACTCTCTGGGCTCTGGCTCACAATGAACACACAGATTTGTCTGTCTGCGATCCATTAGTATACATTAATAATCTGCATGTATTAGCTTGTACATTCTATACTTCCTAGCTTGCGCCTAAACTAAATGTATTGTGGGCTATTCCCACATTAGCTTACACCAACAACAGCAAGCTAAAGAAACACATTCCCAAGGCAGTCCAGAAATGTGTTCCTGGAATAAACTGTCATACATCATTTGTCCGTTGGCATGAGCAGTGCTTTCTTACACTACCAGTCTGCTTGAAACAACAGCTGCATTCTTCTATATTGGCTGTCGCTGCCAACAATTGACTAGTTAAAATGACTTCTAAATGCAGTTGTTCGGTTCCTGCTTGGTCCAGTTGTTGCTCTAAAATATTATCCATGATGCAGATATTGGGGTGCATTTTGCTTCCAAAAGCATAAACCTTAGCAGACATGCTTACTTAAAAATCACTTTCAAACATGTAGCAAAATACAGATGAATTGTTCCAAAAAAAAGTGTTTATATATATATAAAAGTATGTTATATAAAATACATTGTTTAAAAGTAAGTTAGTGTTGTCATTAAGTCAGCCATCTGAGGACAGACTACGTTCTCTGCCAGTTCATGTTTCTTAACACACACACACACAGAGAGAGAAAACCCATCTACCATGAACTGTGTGTCTATAGCGACACAAACACCAAGGGAATCGAAGGCAAATGCATGGTGGCGGAGGCCTAGACCTGACACGTGTGAATATGCCTGTGATCCCTTCACTCAGTCTGTCAGTGAACTGGCCCGGCTGACAAATCAGAACAGAGCTTGCAAGTGTGAGCGTACAAACGAGGTTGTAGATAGACAGGCTTTTCCTTGCTGTTCTTCACCAGGCATGTGCAGCACTGGGCCTTTAAAAAAGGAATACACTCTGAGATACAGTAAAGGTGCTGGTCTTTACACAGGACAATACAGTACATAGCCCACTGTCATGTATATTTCTTAACTTAAATGTATTTTTATGCATGACTTTCTTGCTTTGGGAATAATACAAGTGGGGATGCAATATGTTCCTTACTGTAAGAGTGTATTTACTGTACATATATACGGCGTCCTGGTGGGTATATGGAAGTGATAACTAGCCTATAGGCCACAGTGTTATGATCCTAGCTAATTCATTTAGCCTACTTTGAATTAACAAAAAGCATTAATTTGATAAAGCCAGCACTATGTTGTCACGTCAAGTGTTGTGGTTTGCTGTTATCATGAGTATAGCTCTGCGACGGCCATAAACTATTGCTATTCCACTCATTTGTGTACTGTAGTTCTATCTTAATAAAGGGTACATTAAACAAGAGCTAGAAAATGTATCCTTTAATTCTTAGCCTTTTATTTCTGAGAGTGAATGTGGGTTTGTCAAACTAACAAACTATTGTACAATAGCACACTTCACATCCTTCAGCTCACAGCGCTCTTCCTATACAGACAAGTTGTAATGACCTTTGCCAAAATGGAGGAACTAGGATGGCTTTTCTCTTCCTTCTCCATCCTTCCCAGGCAGACGCACAGCTAAAGCCCTGTACTGCAGTGCAAAAGGCGCTCCATTTAGCAGTAATTACTAACCATCCATCACTCCCTAGATTGCCGGGGGTCATGACCCCCATGTGCACCCTGCTCCCCCTTTTCTTCACCCGACTCCTTCAGCCCAGACATGTGGTCACTGTGTGGGCAGTTAACACACTTGGACACTCTGGCTCGTCTTTTAAATCACTTTTTTTATTTGTATTCTGTTTTATAATATGTATAGTTTTGGTGTCTAGTTTGTTTATTCTCTCTCTTGTTGTAGAGTCCTTTGAAATGTGTTAAAAACTGTAAATGTTTTTATTATTATGATTATCATCATCATCATTGTAATAATAATTATTATCATTGTCATCAGTATTATTATTATCATCCCTTTTCTGATCATTATAATTAGCATTATTATCAGCAATATTATCATCATTATTATTATTATTAGGTGGCTGCAGCCATATAGCGTGAACACTGGATGAACACTACCCCCCCACCCCACCCCGCATCACACTGGCCCCACATTCACCAGTGTGCATTAACCCGGCCATGTTTCCCAGGGAAGGAGCAGGCATGCGGGCACGTGTGGTTATACAGGGAGCGCATTCAGTTTGTCTACCGGCACAAGACTGGGATCAGCCGGCCACCTGATTGGCTTACGGCCTAGCGTTGTCACGGCTGTAGCCAAGGTTAGAGGTCAGGGGCATTCTGTATGAGGGGAACTCATCAGTACTTACAACAGACAAACACACAGCCACACTGTCTAGAATAAGACAAATGAACAATGTAGACAGACAAAACAGCTGCCTTGTCTCTCTAGACAATGTTCCCAACATGATCCACTTTGTGTTGAATCTACTTAAAAATACTAAATTGCATCTTGAGAATGCTGTCATGGTATCACAGTGGAGTTTAAGGTCAGCAAACATCACTCCATAATAATTTAACTGACAGTAATCCAGTCTCAAAATGCACAGTTTTCTGTATGACAATTCAAAAAATATAATAATAATTACAACAGTGCATATTACTACAATAATAATACTATTAATATAATAGTAATAAATATGATATAATTGCCACCACCAATCTATTTACATTTCTTATCCTAACATAAATATTTTATTTTTTCTGCCTGACATGTCATCATGAGTGAAACCACATCTGCTCCGTTGCCATGGGCACAACCAGCCCTTAATTAGGCAAGGTGTGAGTGTCTTTGCATTGTTAATGATTCTCACGTAGCTGCTATTGTTTTCGGCAAATCATATTTTCGCACCTGCAGTGCCACTTGTTTAATTAAACCACTGTCAGTATGTGTGTGTGTGTGTGTGTGTATATACTCTGCAGTTGTATGTCTTTATGTTTAAATACATCTTGGATTAATATGTAATTATTCTGTTGGCTAGTTACTGAAAAGGCCTACTGAATATCACATATCCATTTAAGTATATGCCTTAGAAACTATATATTTAAAAAACTTTAAATTATTTGACTTAATCCTTTAAAGATACAGTTCCTTTGAAACACTTCCTTTACACTCAAACTCACAGCACTTGTTTTACTATCATTTAAGGAAAGAGCTTTTAATATATTTAAAATGTAATTTAAACATTTGGTAAACATTTAGTACAAGAGTCCATTTGGCCCGCTAACTGTCTTCAAGATAACGGACAGCGCCACTATCTGGCTTCCTCTGGATAGTCTTGTTTTATCACAGTTTGACACGTGACTTGACGCTAGTCTAATTTGAATTGTTACATTTGTTTTACCAAGGAATGTAAACTTGACTTGGCCTCCTCTCAGATCGTAGGAGTGCAATATCGTGTTTCACCACACATTCACAATACATTGAGGGGCAATGTTTCACTCATTGTAGAATAGCCTGGCTACTATGAGAGAGGAAGAAGAAATCTCACTTATTCTGCGCTGTTGCTGCATTGAAACAGCGCAGAATTACCAAAACGGTTCAACAAAATGTTGGTATAAAAACATTCTACAATAGTACAGTAAAGTAGACTACAGTCAGATACAGTCTGCCGGGAGAATATATGCCACTGCCCATTAAAGCTCCAGTAATTGATTTCACTTAGTGCAAGACACAATTGATAACCCTACTAAAGGAGTTGACTGAACACTTGCACTTCAATATGGATCATAGGGATATAGTTTGTGACCAAGGAGTCCGTAAAGACATAGAGGGGTGGGCTTTGTTCCCACCACTTAAGGGGTTAGTTTCTTTTAGTTACATGGCTCTGTACATGGAAACATAAACAAAGTGGTGCAGACCACACCACACAGCACTACCACAGCCTCGGGGGGAGCACCCTATGGCATTGAAGGGAGAGGCGTTTGTGTTTTGATCCAGGTCAAATATTAACAGTCTATCTCCAGCATTGCTGAGTCCACTTTTAATGTCTGCTGACCTGCCCACAGGCCTGGTGTGTATGAAGTCCAGCACGTCTGTGGTGGAGCTGGTCATGCTGCTGTGCTCTCAGGTGAGCCGCTCACTTCCCCTATATAACCCTCTCTCCCTACTGTATCTGTGTCCTCCACCACACTGTACCCTACCCACTCATTCACTATGCACTACATCAGCCATTGCCAACCTATGGGCCGAGGCCCACTAGTGGGTTGTGGATGTATTGCATGTGAATCATTTGGAAAGTACTGATTGTAGTATAGTTTTTTTACTTTTCATTAATTTAGTTTATATGTATTGTAGACAGTCCCCTGCCTGTGTTCTGTGTGGTGCTGTCGGATAGGTGAATTGTTGTTATTATGGGATGTGGGCCATTCAAACGTTTGAGTTGCTTACTAGTTTATGTGGAACAGTAACCAGCTTCACTGCACTATACATTGTTCATCCTATATAGCACACTATCCTATAGGAACGGATTCAGAAACAAAGGGTGAAATCTAGTCCTTGTGCATGCACCAAAACTACGCCATCGCCACTGGCAGCGTTGTTCAGCAGCGCGACAAGGAATGCAACGTTTGAAACATAAAGACAAATTGACAGAGGAGCCCAAATATCTGCAGATATTCAGTGCATGTTTATGGCTTGACGCTCAAGATATAAAACCACGCTCTTAACCTTGGCGTCAGACGTCTTCAGTGGGCGTTGGCCTTATGGGAACTTTCACCCCATGTATTGTTTTGTTCCAGTTCAGGGGCTGCATCTAACCACATTTTGGGTTTGTTTCCTGTTCACAAAGTGTGATTCCAGTGTTCACATAATGTCTATATACTCATCTTGGGAGGGGAACGCTCCACGTTCCATTTCAACCGCTCCAAATGTGCCATGTGTGAATGCTCCCTTAGTGCTTCCGTTAACAGCCGTGCTGAGTCTATCCACCATTTTGAGGCAAACATAACAACAGTGTGTCATGGGACTTTGTGGGGATATAAGTGAACCAAGTTGTCCAGTAAGAATTGGGACAGCGCTACTGTATGGACAACAACCTATAAAGCACACTTAATGACATGTAGGGTGCTGTCCCAGTTTCCCTTTCCTCTCACTTCATTCCTCTCCACTCTGACGCTGGTGTCCTTTCACACACATGGTCTTTTAACACATTTTCTCTCAACAGTAAGTGAAGCCCTCTAATGAGGAGCAAGTCTTTCTATAATATGACAGTCGTGCAAGAGCTGGCAAATTGGTCAGGGCGGAATACAGGCAGTGTCACTCATCTTATATCTCTTTAAAGGACTCGCTTTCTCTAAAGGAAATATATATTTTTATTCAGCCCTACTTCATCTTGAATCCTCAATATAGTATAGAAAGATAGCAAGGGTACATTTACAGTCTAAAGTCTTTCAGCGATGTGACGTCCAGGGTTGTGGCAACAGGCGCCGCAACCCTTTGCCCGCGTCGCCAGCGCCTCACACCCACACGTGCAATCAGCCGATTGCAGTCAGCCATGTGGGTGTGAAGGCATATAGGCTGGTGACGCGCGGTGGGACGTCGCGGATTATTGTACATGTTTGTGTTCACGTTTCTGTTGACTGTTCGATGCGTTACGTGACTGTACGCCGTTTGTGTTCCCCTTTTCTGTTATATTAAAGGACGAGCCGTGGGGCTCGTCGCTCGAACGACCTCTGTGTGTTGTTTTTCGTTTGTTTGCACTCCCTTCCTCCCACACGGTGTTACAAGCGACAAGTGACAGCAGTGCAAAGATACTATAGAGTTTAACTTTTAAACATCCCCAAATTATACACAGCTACAGTAAATTCAATAAAATTATACTTTAAAATATTTAATTTGTGCTGCAATATAAATGCTGATATACAGAATATAAATTAATACAAACTGTAATACGTTATGTTGTCATTTGATTTCAGCTACCTTGAATAATAATAATAATAATCTGTAATTTCCAGTATGGCATCATCTAACATACCGGTATGCTAACAATCCTGCATTGTTCCTTACAACAATTCCAACTTTAATCCCAAGCCCTGAATCAGACCCACGTCATGCAAAGCTGTCGGTGACTGATCACCCTGAGCTGACCCCTTGAATCTCTTGTTAAGCCCTTGTTTTAGAGGAGGTCAAAGCCCCGGTGTAGCAGTTACAACAGGAGATATTTAACATACCTTGTGTCAGCCCATCGCTCTTGAGTCAGGGGCCGTAAGGAAGCCATTACTGGGGGAACTTCTTGGTGCATCCAGAGTATGCAAGCGGCCAGACTGCCTCTCTCTGTGCGCGCTCTTCCGAAGCCACGACCCCCAAGCCCTGGATGGCAGTGCGCTTGGCAGCTCACACATTTATATAAGGCCAAGCACAGAGCTGGAGGCAGGGAGCCGTGCTTTCACCGCCGCTTCTCTGAAGCTTCTTGACGGTGGGGGCCGATGCTTTCATTTGTCCTTCTACGCTGCTTGTGTGTAGCCTTGCTGAGTGTCTGCTGGGAAGTTGTCCTGTTCCAGCTGCAGGATTTATTGCTGGAGACTGTGTCCGTATGCTGTTCTGATCAGCATGGTCTCTTAAATGTTATTTTGCAGTACGTATCAGTATGGTACGAAAAAAAAAAATCTGTATGAAAAAGCTTTGCACCCATTTAGAAAACTAAACTATATATAACTATATGTCTAAACTATATATTACATTTTTCCCAAGATGACGACATCAGCATTACGTTGTACGTTTTGTATTGGTTAATTTTAAACATACTGATTGGGTGAGATAAAGATATCCACATATAAGCAAGAGTCCACATGCTTATATGAGGAGGGGTAGTGCTAGCAGTGGTCTTATAAATAGAGGAGAAGTACCATCCAATCAGCACTGAGAAGTGGGATGGGACCTTGCGTTTAGCTAACGCTGGCTTATAACACAAATATTATTCTGTAAAACAAATGTATTAGCTTCTATATACATTGCAATAGGTTTTTCCACACAATTTTTAAAGACTTATTTCACAGCATTTTCAGTTAGGTTGCCAGGCATTCAAAATGCAAGTTATTAATCATGGTTACCAACTCTCCTGCATATGGTGCATGCCACATGCATACTGCTACAGTAGCATGAACAAAAGCAACAAAACAAATTCCATTGACTTCAATGCATCTCACAACAAATAAACAGAGCTGGTTTGCAATCTTTGTGAATCTCATTGACTCACGTCAGGCCAGCAAGTCGTCAACTTGATAGTATGTGCTGAGATTAGCCTGCGAAAAGGCCTTCCACACATCCCTGACATGTCTCGACGTTAACGTTTTGAGACAGCACAGGGGGCACTCCAATAACCCCAGGTTCATCTTTGTGTTTTCAACCTGTCAGTTTTATGAATAAATTAGTGTTAATGATCTTCCTTCCCTTATTTCTGCATATTAATCACAGCGCTCCACAGCAATGGCTGACCAGCACAGCTGCAGACCCGCAGTGTCTCTGCTCAGCTGTGGGTAGCTGAATGAAAAGGTCACACAGCTCTTTCGCTTGTAACAACTTAAACATTGCCGTGGGGCGGGTGGGGGTTATCCAGAATGGAGCCGTGGAGATTTAGTGATGGAGGACCTCCAGATGTGGAGTGCTGAGCAGATAAAAGTCCCCCAAAAGCTCTGGTGCTCTGACAGGTCGGATTGAAGCACCACAAATACTTGGTGCCCTGCTGAATTTCAGGAGAGATGAAAGTGGGAGGAGAGAGGTTGTTTAAGGCTAGAGGCTGCAATGCATTCCTTACACTTCTCTCTGTTATTTCTATTATGGCACAAAGGTGGCTGTATTTTCTCTTATCTGTAAGGAATAATGCTACAGTATAACCACAGCTAAAAGTTTTCATTAGTAAATGGCAATCATATCTAGCAGTTTTTTTTAAACATATTTTCACATATTATGAATAAGAGGTTTCTGTACTGTAGCTCAACACTCGTTTAGTTTAGTTGTCTTAGTTTAGCTCATAAATTCATAGCACATGCTTTGAATAAAAAAAATTTGCCTGGCCATGTGAATAATATCAAAATGCACATGCACTAACATTGTGTATTACTAGAGGAAAGACAATAAAATTGAGAGCCCTATCTTACACCCGGCGCAATGCAGCGCAAAGTGTGAAACTAGCAAGACACGTACGTGTCCGACCCAGTTGTCATTTTCCCGTCCAGCGCCCACATTGTCTAAATAGCAAATGCACTTTTGCCCATTTGAGCGCCCGTGGGTGTGTTTGTCTAAACATGAGGCGTGGTCTAGCGCATTGCTATCTTGAGGCAGCAGAAAGTGATTGCGCGATTGAACCAGCAAACACCTAAAGTCGCCTAAAAAACGCCTAAAGTCAGCGCAAGGCGCATTATAAATGTAATATCGCTTATGGCAGGTGGACAATGTGTGTACACTCTGCTTGTTACACATACATGGACGTGCAGGAGCACACAAATATGTAAAGGATTAAAAATGTATAGAGTACCCATAAGTGATGTATATGAGGTATGATCGCTATTGTCCAATGAGACTGGGATCTAAGGGCAATGGCCGTTGCTCGCTGCTGGAATATGAGACAAATTGAGATAACGGGCAAGCATTTTGTATAACCTTTCTATGTTACAAATACTTTTGTAGCTTGCCACTAAGGTACTGTATTGTAAAGTATTATAAATGTGTGGATTACTACTTAAAATATAAACAGAGACATAATTGAAAATGTGTTTGCCCAATACAGATAGTAAAATCCTAATATTTCAACCCTGCAAAAGCCGAAGGGGTCCTAATCCCTTAATTTGTAAACTACTACACTAAACCAATGGAAGGAGCACTTTCTTTTATTTTAGCATGGAATAAGCATCCACTCAGATGGCCCACAGTGGGGCTTTCTTAAATTCCTGCTCTCCCAGCACCACCTCAGCTGTACTTCTGAGGAGTTGGCCCGACAACCACGGCAGACAGCCGGCTGATGCCTTCTAACCTCTTACATCTGCTTTGATTTCCACATTTATTTTTGTCACGTGAGCTCGGTGCGAGCTTACGGACCCTTCACAAGGCACGATCCCATGTCCAAATCAGGAACAGCCTACACCGGGGAGAGGATACTGTAGCAGGGATGGAGGGTCACGGGGAACATTTGGAGACCAGATGCTCCGTGATGTGTCAGCACCGTTTGCTTTCCCAGACTTGAAGAGCAGCAGGGTCAGCTTGTGTATGCTAGCATGAAACAGTACAGTACAGAACGTGTCGGCCATGACGGCCGTGTACAACAATACAGAATGGTGTCAGTGTCAATGATTCTGGTACTCTACACAGCGTCTTACCTGCACATGCAGGGCATAATCTGTATACAGTATGTTGTAGGTATACGATAAACCTGTTTGTCTATATGCTGTCACGATCTAAACTCATTTACCTGCTTAATTAAAGGGAGGGAGGTGGGATGACTGGCTGCCTTTTGATTGGCAGCAAAATGAGTCAATTTTGACACGTTTTGAAGTCCCATTCAAAGACTCCATATCCCGTGTGTAAATAGTCTGCATTTTGTAAACGTTTCCTGACATTTGACTAGCAGGAAGTACCGCAAACCTCTTCTCTTTTTTCCTCATCTTTTGAACTGCACCCATGCCAGTTTTCCCATCCATTCGCACTTCGCAGGGAGCGGCAGGGCTGAATTTCCCACAGCGAAAGGCGTGTTCCCAAACTGTTTTCTAATCATTTCCAGAGTGTATTGCGAGGGAGCGAGCGTTGGCACCCCGGCCCGGAGCTCGGATTCCTTCCAGGCGCGCGATGAGCTTGTGCTCTCATCTGTCACTATAAGGGACAGGGGAAATGGCTGTATTTAAGGGAGAGGATACAGTTTCAGCCCACAATTACAACTCTCCTGTGTTTACAGATCTTTTTCACAGAGGAACAAAGGGTTGTCGCACATGCAGTGCGGTGTTTGAGCTTTTTATAGCCAGCAGTTTTTCTTTTCTGAAAAGTATATATTACCTGAATGCCTTTCTGTAAAATTACTTGAATTACAAGCTATCAGTTGTTTTCTCAAACTCCCTGGAGTATGGGGATTTGGACAGCAGCACGTTACTTTTTAATGTTTCTTTAAAGTACTTTTTTTTCCATTCTCTGTATAGTCTGTTTGTTTTGCTTACAGTATCTTGTTGCAATTTGCTGCACTTTGAAACTTTTTTTATTACTGTTATTTATACTTTATTGCCTCCTCATTGTTTTTATAGACAACATTAACCAATAATATTTTTTATAACAAACATATATATATATATATTGTTTGTTTGAATATAATGAGGTTAGTTTATTTAGTTTATGTATTTATTCATGCTGTTTGTACCTTGAATGCTATAATGCCACTGTAATTTCAATAGCCTTGTGTTTGTTTCAGGAGTGGCAGAACTCCATACAGAAGAATGCTGGCCTGGCCTTTATTGAGCTAATTAACGAAGGGCGGTATGTATCCATTTGCTGTAACACAACAGCGTCATTCGCAAGGTCATGTACAGTAAAGGAAAGGAATAGGAAATGTACTTTTATTGTCACATACATGTAGTGAAATTCAACCCATCTCTGGAGCAGTGGTCACTGGTCAAATGGCACTGACTGGAGAGTTAACCTAACATGTTTTTGGATTGTACTGTACAGTACTAACTTGTTCATCTAGTTGTTACAACTTTTAGCTATTTGTTATAGGTGCTATAGTTGTTATACAGCTGTAACCCCTATTGTGCATTGGGCAGCCTTTCATACAATTGTTGACTCTTGCCCCATGGCAGGAGCATGGACCACATACAATACTGTACATTTTTATAGGAAAACCACTCAATGAACCAACCCCACATTGAGCCGTGCTTCAACATAGCATTGTAGTGTGATGTAACAACACACAGTGATCATCCTCTCTGTCTGTCTTGTCTTGTCTTGGGCGTGGCTAGCCTAGGGTGTTCTCTGAGGCAGATCAGGGGCAGCAATGGCTCCTTGACCATCTGCTGACCCATCTGGCCAAAGCCCCGCCATGGCCAGACCCATGCGTGCCCACACTGGTGTTGTGCCCAGGCTCCTGGCTCTGCCATGTTCCCCCGCTGGCCTTGGGACAAAGAGCCTTAAAGATGGAGTCAGTCACTCTGATCTGGAGCAGAACAAGAACACCTTTCCCTTCAATGCCATAGGGTGCTTCCTCAGAAGCGCCGCCCCTCAGACACACATCGCCATGGCTGTGATAGTGTGATGTGGTCTGCACCACTTTGCTTGTGGTTCCATTCACAGAGCTGTGTAGAAACACCAGATTATTTTCTTATTTTTTCAGCGTGCACACCTAGTAACAGGTGTAACCCAGTAGCGAAACATGACCCTGGACCCTGGACACTGGGCTTTCAGTCTCGACCACATCATGACAAAATTTGCCGAAAGTGTGTGATCAGAACTGGTGATCTTAAAACTGCATGTAAGCTTTGACTGCTATTGTAACGTCCAGGGCTGAGCCGTCGGCCGGCAAACCTTCCCAGCCGCGCTTTATTGCCGGTGTGCGTCCGCCTCCGGTCACCGTTTGCCGAGGTCCCCAATGCACCCTAACCACGTCCTCTTGTATTGATTTGAGCTATATAGTAAACGTTAACCTCACACACATGCATGCCAAGAGCAAAAGATACAGTACAGCCTGGTCTACATATGTGCCTATTGTACAAAATATTGTAACACTGTAATGTTTTAGGTAGGGAATGAGTCCTTACCCCAAGTGAAGGAGTTTAAGTACCTCAGGGTCTTGTTTGTGAGTGAGGGGACTATGGAGGGAGGGAGATTGGCCGGAGAATCGGATCAGCGCGAGCGGTATTGCAATCGCTTTATCACACCATTGTGATGAAAAGAGAGCTAAGCCGGAAAGCAAAGCTCTCGATCTACCGGGACATTTTTGTTCCTACCCTCACCTGTGGTCATGAAGGGTGGGTCATGACCGAAAGAACAAGATCACGGGTACAAGCGGC
>JAODUK010079372.1:0-15610 GCA_027564635.1 Typhlichthys eigenmanni | reverse complement strand
GATCGAGAGAGAGAGAGAGAGAGAGTGGGAGAGAGAGAGAGAGAGAGAGGGAGAGAGAGAGAGAGAGAGAGAGAGAGGAAGAGAGAGAGAGAGGAAGAGAGAGAGAGAGAGAGAGGGAGAGAGGAAGAGAGAGAGAGAGAGAGGGAGAGAGGAAGAGAGAGGGAGAGAGAGAGAGAGAGTTTTCATTCACCTTTATTTTCTGCACATTGTTTAGTTAAAACAAGACAGACCAGTAAAACACATGAAACGTAACCAGCAAACATCTCTAATGTGGCACGATAAGATGATAGATGCAGATAGGACACCACACAACACCACATAGGTGCGTTGGCAAACAGTGGCAAACATTTTCCGAGTGCTTTGAATTCACCACAAACATTTGTGGTGAATTCGGAGGTGTGATTACGGAGGACGTTCTCCGTAATCACACTTGGGTGAGGGTTACAATCTGATCTCAGTTAAACTCCAACGCATTCACCACGAGCCCAGTCCGCCACATTTGAAGGCATTTCTGCTCCTGTGCTTCACATAAACACAGCACTCCTCCATAAGACCAAGACGTCCAAGTCAAAAAGAAAAGTACACCTTTACTCTGGCCTGACCCATCTGAGTGGATAAAAAGCCAACATCCATATGAAGATCAAGTTTCCTTTATATGCTCACATTGTTGCCTGACCTAACAGAAGCTAAGAAGTTATATGCAAAACCATACGCAAAGATCTGTTTAGAAAACAACTCCCCAAAGCGTTCAAGTCCATTCATTAAGGGACAGAATTACACATTCCTGAGCGAGAGAGGGAGGAGAGGAGAGGGGGAGAGAGAGGGAGAGAGAGGTAGGAGAAGAGAGGGGGAGAGAGAGTGAGGATAGAGGGGGAGAGAGTTGGAGGAGAGAGGGGGAGAGAGGGGGAGAGAGGGGGAGAGAGGTAGCATTATATGATATATGAGTGAAATGGTCCATTGGTCTGATTCTGCTGTGCACAGGGGTTTCATTGTCATTATGAATACCAGATAAATGTGTTTGTTTTACGTTTACGAGGCCGTTAAGGAGGAGCAAGGCAGTATAACTGTCATATATCTCTGCCCCTCTGCTGAGCTCAGCAAGGATATCTAACGCACACACACATGCCTAGATAAGACACAGGAGGAATATATGCATGTAGCTGCAGTTGCTTTGTTATGTCAGATGGTGGAGATGTTGAACTGTACACACACACACACACACACACACACACACACACACACACACACACGCACACACACACACACACACACACACACACACACACACAGTGTCGGCTGGTCCTCAGACACTAGGGGAGTGAAGTTGTTACAAGATGCAACATGGCTTAAATTACCTGCTTCTGCTATTGAATTAGGTCAAAGGTGGGCATTGGCCTGCCAGTCATGGTCTGTGACTGAGAGCCTTTTCTAAAGTAAACTAATCCACTGACCTCTATAAATGTCTAGTCTACAACATTAACAATGTTGCATGAAAAGCATCTAAAGTATGTTTCTAGTTCTAATCACAAAACACACACAAAGTATTTGCCCAACAAATGTGAAGTCAGTATTTACAAATAGTCAACAACCGTGAAAAGTATTGGCGTTACATTTGATAACTCCCTTTCGCTTCAATCACACATCAAAACCATCACCCGGGCAACTTTATTTCACCTATGAAAACATATCTAGACTCCGTCCATCATCTCTCATACTCAAGCACTGAAACACTCATCCACGGCTTTGTCTTTTCCCGCCTGAATTACTGCAACGCTCTTCTCTCTGGCATCCCAACCAAACTCATCAATAGACTCCAATTCATACAGACCCCACCCCAGCAAACACAAAGACAACAGACCACATCACTCCAATTCAGATGCAACTTCATTAGCTTCTGGTACAATTCCTTATAACCTTCCAGACTCTCCTCCTCACATACAAGGCCCTCCACAATCTGGCTCCCTCCTACCTCTCTGACCTTCTCCTCCCGATCTCTACAGGGCTTCTGGTCACCCCCCCCATTCCTCCTCTCCACCATGGGGGCTCGGGCCTTCAGCTGCTCTGCCAACAGACTCTGGAACGCCCTTCCACTGCACATTCAACATGCCAACACGGTCACCTCGTTTGCCAAGCTTCTCAAAACCCACCTCTTCCAGGTTGCCTATGACGTTTGATCCGTTGTTCCACTGTCTATTGACTCCCCTGCCCTCCAACAATGTTTTATTCTCTAATCTTTTGAATTTAAATGTATATTTTTCATGTATATTCATTTTCTACACATTTTGCATTTTATATGCATCTTTGTATTTACCTATTTACAATGTAAGATGTCCTTCAATGTTTAGAAAGGCGTCCATAATAAAATGTATAATAATAATAATAATAATAATAAAAGTAATACAAATAATAGTAATAATAGTAATACTAATAATAATAATTATTATTTTTGTTGTCCAATAACTTGTGAAATGTGTTTTCCTATGCGAGAAGCATCCCATAGACCGCCATGGAAGCTTAGTTTCTGGGCGGGAGCCAAAATGACATGTTAAATACCTGTTGTCCATCTATCATAATATCTATAATTTTGCTATAGAAAGGTACTTGAATCTTCCCTAAGGTCCCATTGACTCTCAGCTTCAGTAGCGGTTTATGGGCAGTACTGAGCTGGCCTTGCCCACTCTGCACTCTCATGGTTTGAATCTTATCTGACGGATTGCTCCTACAAAGATCAATAGAATGGAAACCTCTCCAAACCCTGCCAACTCAAAACTGGGGTTCCACAAGGATCTGTATTCGGACCCCTGTTCATTTAATTTTACACCATATCCCTTAGCTTGGTCATAGTTAGGGATGGGGATCGGTACATTTTATTGATACTGATACCATTTTCTAGACCTTGTAATGATCTGAGTATTTATCACACACACATGCACACAGACGGTAATTCAACAACTAAGAAATTAAAGCAAAGTGTTTGGGGATTCAAAGGGGAAAACACTTCCATCAGCTAGACAGACTGAAGCTTCATCCCACACACAATGAAAGTAAGACAGACAGACAGACAGACAGACAGTTTAATACAAGTAGTAAACTGTGTCTCAACTGTGTCTGCCTGCCTGCTTGTCTGGGTGTTTAATAGAATAAAATCATCAATCCTTCACAAAAGCAGTAATAACCCATAACGGTTAATCATTACAATTAGCAGAGATGTTACCGTGGCGATGGGGCAGAACCGATGGCGAGGGATGGTTTGGTATTTTATGATGCAACACAAATGGCCTTGTTAGGGTCATTAAAGCTGTTAGCTGGATGCTAATGATGTCATGTCAAGACAGAGGCAAGGAATTTTTGACTGTCGCACCTGGTGACAGGATTATAAATGCAACGGAATCATGGTAGACACCTGAGACCTGGATACTAGCTGGTGTTAGCATGCATTAGCTGGTGTTAGCATGCACTAGCTAGTGTTAGCATGCATTAGCTGGTGTTAGCATGCACTAGCTAGTGTTAGCATGCACTAGCTAGTGTTAATATGCACTAGCTGGTGTTAGCATGCACTAGCTGGTGCAATAGGCTATACTACACTTGTAGTGCAGGTTCAATATACAAATCCCTTGGTTGGGGAACTATTCCCACATTGGGCAATATTCCGTTATATTCCGCTATGGTCAGATTTGACTTGTTTCAAGTAAAAATATTTCATTAATATTGTCCAGTTGTTTGCACTGAATCAATTAAGGCTTTATGAAATGTACTCTGCTACTACTGATTCCTCCTGTTTAATTCCCTGCAGACACCAAGGGATATCATCGTGAGCACGCAGATGGCTGGGCTACTTCGCCTCATGTTCTCTAGTCCCCTCCCCGCCCCATAGACACATGTTATTAATACGCAACACTCCTGTGTCTTCAAGATGAATGGTCTGGCCACAGGTGTGTCTGCTAGCGAACCTGCAGCGTGGAACTGGAGCAGCTGCTGCTTCAGCATCTTCTGTCACTGGCCTGACCACGAGTCCTTGAGCAAGACACTGACAGGCTCGGTCGGTGGGTTTCACACCTTTTTTTTTATTTGACCCTGTGCCAATCCGCAGCTTGAGGAGAGTCCGAGCCAGAGCACATTATTGATCATAACACAGCGATGCACACCGGGATTATTCATGTGCATTTGTTCGGAACGCTGCGCCTGGCGAGGAATTATTGATCGCTCACCGGGCTGGAGGCCCAGGATAACTCAGAATGACTAAGAATGTCAGAAGTATTCCAGGTCACACTCTACCCCTGTCTCTCTCTCTCTTTCTCTCTCTCGCTCTCTCTCTCTCAACCCCGGAAGACGTGATGAGAGATGTTCCATGCAGGAACAGCTCCTCTCCCAAAAGGGACCTACTGTAAAACTGCATATCGGTGAATTTATGTTGACATCCACTGTGGTTTGAGCTGTGCCAACATTACAGTCAGGTCATCTACTGTAGCAGAGGCTTTAATCCAAGGTGAGTTATAGTGAATACAGTTAAGTTGGTATGACACAGCAAGGAGACAAGCTAGACATGTTGAAGCCCACTTTAGGGCTACTACACTGCCCCCTACTGGTAGTCCAACACCCAGACCACCAGAATATACTGCCCCCTACTGGTAGTCCAACACCCAGACCACCAGACTATACTGCCCCCTACTGGTAGTCCATCACCCAGATCACTAGACTATGCTGCCCTACACCTCAGAGAAAAACAGATTAACTTTGAGCTACAATTTACAAAAGCTCAACACAGAACAGTGGGCTGAAGATGCTAGTTTAGATAATGATCATGTTTGAGGTGATACAACTACAAAATAGATGCCCCTAAAGCATTCAGGCAAGCAAAACGTATCAATAATTACATTAACCTATTGCATATTATATATCTGATTATATTACAGATCTATTTGATGTGGATGGTAAAAGCCTACATGAAAAAAAAAAAACATTCAGTTACTTAAACCTCTTTTAGACTCGTGACATTTTAGCAGCATGACTAAGGCATAATGTCAACTCACTGTACATAATAACAATTGAAATAGTATTGCTTTTGCTGAAATAGATAGATAGTTTATATATAGTATAATATGGCGTTGCTTGTTATTATGCAGAAAATAGATGTGGTCAATATGTGGTTACTACAGATGTCAACAAATATCTATTAGTTTGTATTTTGTACAAATTTAGGCT
The DNA here is from genome assembly GCA_027564635.1 of Typhlichthys eigenmanni. Lineage (NCBI taxonomy): Eukaryota > Metazoa > Chordata > Actinopteri > Percopsiformes > Amblyopsidae > Typhlichthys > Typhlichthys eigenmanni. Next base: position 10,408 of record JAODUK010079372.1, on the reverse strand, counting down.
ATATATTAAAGAAAATGTATATAAGTTGTAACCTAATAATGAGAGTATAGGTTACTTGAATCAAGTTGTAGAGTAGGCTATACGAGGAACAGTAGCCTATATATGCGAAAATAATAATATTTAATATTAATAATAAATTATAATCTTAACACCATTGGAATTGTTGACGAGACCATACACACTTTTTCATGGATCTATTAGTCTTTTGAAGAATGGGTTAAATACAGAATTTAAGTAAAACATTTTAAAATAAAAAGATATATATAATAGTTTTACATTTAGGCCATTTAATAGCAAAAAGTCGCAAAAGCGCAAACGGTTCCGCGACGGTTCTGCGACCGTGCGCAACGCTCTGTAAAATCGCCAATAACAATGACGTCTCCTTAACTTTAAAATAACGCATATGGAGTTCCCCACATATATCATATATCATATAACACATCGGTAAGCACCTGTTACACCAAGGATGCGTACTTCTAGAGGAGGTCTAGAGGATGCTCCGCTCTCCGACGCTCTCCTCTCTCCTCTCCGTCTCCAACAAGCGTTGCTCCCTGCACGCTCTGGAAACGACCGTGCGCGCTCTGGAGACTTGGGTATCCGGAGCGCGTGTCCGCTTTTATAGCCCGGCGGTGTCGGCAGCTGACCAATAGGATCCCGTCACAGATTACACCGAGAAGCGGCGAAGGGAGACAAATGCTTACAGGTGGATCATCTCTGGTCCCCTCTAAATGGCCGCGTCGCAGATAATATTGTGTATAAGCTGGGCAGGATATTTTACACCTATAGCATTTCATACCAAGTATTTCCATGTATGCATATAATATTTTAGCAGTTAGTGTTTTGGCTCTTAACACCATGGACCTCGTTGGCAGGCAATTAGTTGCATAGTAATTTAGTACTGTATATTAGTATACTAATACTGTAATCATTTAATTGACACAGTGTTACAGCATGCAATATGCTTTGTCCCCTCTGTACAATAAACTCAATCTACCTTTTTAACAAGTATGCTACAGGAGTCTGTGACAGGCCTGGCCCAGGGACTTCACCAGACATTCATGAAGTGGGGCTAAGCCTTTTGGGGTCTGGGGTTATGCTCTCCCAGGGTACCCCCCCACCCCCCCCTAACAACAATCCAGTACAACAACAGTTGTACATCCTATCAACATGTTTGGTCAAGGTTTGGCTAAAACTATATTCCCTCATAGTTCCTGGTCAGTTATAATGTTCCAGGCATGGTGATTTCCCCTATATGCAGCTACATATTTCCCTCTGGTGCATTTTCACACAAGGCCATGCCGGAATAGACGGGGCAAGTGACAGTAGCCAGTAGTAGATTCTCACGGCAAAATGTAACTGCATCTACATATGGGCATATATTAGCATCTACACACGGCATCTATGACGTACACACGTCAGTGCCAGTGCCCCCGGACCCACAGAGAATGCATTTTGTGGGGACATACATACATACATGTCACACCCAAAAGGACAATGTTCAAGTGAAGCAACGTGGGTGCAGACAGTTTACAACGTTAAGATAATATCTTCTTCAATATTCCCCCTGGTCATGCGTGCAGCCAGCGAGGAGGTATGTTTATTTGTGTATTTCTGTTAATGACATAGTTGTATTCTTATTTCTTATTGGTTTATGTGAACCATCTGACTTTACGTTTGTATTATGTATTATTTCATCGTAGTTCTACGGTGGAGTTGGTGGTGGTGATAACCAAGAATAAAGCCATCAGTTATAATGAACAGTGTTGCGTATTTCCTGGAGGGAGTGATAAAGGGTTTGTGGTCAGATATGGGGAGGGCAGTAATATTAGCGGGGGAACAGTATATAAAGCAATCAGAGATGTAGAAGCATCAAAGTACCTTATATATCCATCTAACTTAAGTCATTAGCTAGTCTACAATCTACAGGTAAGGTAGGTCGGAGAAAATGTATTGACATTAACTCATTAAAATCAACTCACAGATTTACTGGAAACTGTTGCTACTCTGGCATATATTTGTCTTATTTAGACACTGTTTCAAATAGATCACCACCAGCCATTGGACTATAAGCCACCAGTACAGCGTTTCTGGTCTAAAGCATGTTAATATTGTTTACACACTACTGTACCTACAAGGCCTAGCTGTACCAACCTCAGTGATTATACTGTAGCTTGTTATCCTGACATGCCAGATGGATTGTTAGTCACAAGTCCATCTGATGAACCGTCCATCAAAACTCTTTGTAAAGGGCAGGCACTTTCCATAAATGATTGGAAGTTGATTTTATGAACCATCTGGTTGTTTTTGCTTGATGCGTTGGAACGGTTGAGGAAGAAATCAACTACAAAATATTTTAATGTAAATATTGCTTTATTGGGGGGGTAATACTTTTTTTTAATGGGGGCTAAAACCCCTAAGATTTGGCCTAGCGACCTCCCTGGCCTGGCCTGTAAGCAGACCTAGCCTATCTCTGATCAGAAGAAGCAGGAACCCAGAGGCAGACACCAGGGCTGTGCCCTTGAGCAAGCATCGCCCATTCTGTCCTGACCGAACAGAAGATGCCCGGCGACATGACGGGACATGTGTCTGCCTCTTCCCGCGGCTGCCTTCAGGTCTAATCAGTTGTCCTGGAAACGTACAGCTATGGTACTAATAGGGGAGATGCTCGTGTCAATAAGAAAGAGGAATGGAAAGCGCAGGGGGGAGGGGGGTCATTGACCACTTGACATTCTGGGTCAATAGAGTATCTAGATATGGGTCAGGTCCAAAATGGCTGCCATCACGCATAGCAGACACCCTGCCATATCGGCAGGGTGTCAGGGCTACACATGCCCGAAGATTTGTGCAATTATTTTATAAAGTCACAGATAAGAAGATTATGGACCTTTCCATTACACGCTAACCTGGTTTAATCCCCTGAAGGTGAGTTAGTAGGCGACGTGAAACTGTCCCAAGAGACCAACGTGAACAGACACAGCCTATGTGACCCATAGAATACCAGAACAAGATGCAAGACATATTAGGCTGAGTAGGTTGTACTAGACAGTACAGTGCTTCGGGAAGAGTGTTGTCGTGGTAACAGAACCCGCTCTTTGGGAAGTTGGCTATAGCCCGCAGAAAATAAAAAGATGTCTGCATGAAGTCATAAACAGGCTACCTTAAGCAGCCTATTTGGCTCATGCCCTGGGACAAGATATGATCTTGAAGCCCCTCTCCCCCTCCCCATGAAAACAAAAATAAACTCTATTATTTTGTAATGTAGTGAAGCATATTTTAAATAAAGCAGTGATTCATTAGGCATATGTTTCTAAGTCGTAAAACATTGATGTGGTTTAACATAACTGTTTTCAATTACAATTCTAATCTTTAAATATGATATTTCCCATGAAAGCACTTCATTAGTATGCTATTAGCATTTATCTGAGGATTGAATGAAATATTGACAATGTGTGTAAGCCCTGGTAACATATGATGTCATTATTCTAACATGATATTTGCTTGCATCTGCCTTCATCTGTTGACACACATAGGGAAGACCAGAGACATGGAAATAACAGAGTCACGCCAACGGAAATGATCAACGGTCACATGGTTCATGGAGAGGCTAAAAATTTCCCAGAAGTGCTTGGTGGGCAGTTTGAATATATTTATATAACTTCATTTTTTGGTAATTGGTAGTCAATAAATGCATAGATTTACATTTAAAATAAAATGTATAGGGTACTTTTAGTATTTAAGCTAACTTCCAGGAACTATTTTGAGGCTCCACGATCCACCATTGCTGTGGAAAAACGGTCCATTGAAGTGAACAGAGATGGCATAACTCTGTTATTTCCATGGCTCTAGGGAATACCACTTATGGTTGTAACACTTGTTGCTCTAGCAACTATAACTCTTTGAAAAAAAAACTCTAGCAAAATAGTTTTTTCTAGAGTCCTCAAACCTTTATACAAAGTGTCCATATTTGTTTACTACAAATGGCACTAATTAATTCCTCTAAAAGAATATCACAGACCTTGTGAGTTGATGTCAAGTTCATGTTCCGTTGTTACGACCTACCCCACTACCAGGGTATTGTAACACAAGAGTAAGTTGTAACAATTACACAATAGAAGAAAAAATGGATGCCTCACCATATGCTTCAAAAACAGTTTTTTTTTTTTTTAAGATGAAAGAGCAATGTCTCTCTGTAACCATAGTGGTTTGATAGCATGCATCACATGTTACCTAAGAAACTGCATTTTAATCTAAAATAAGTCATACAATTCTATCTGCAATGATATAGATACTAAACAAAAAAATATTCTTTGCCAAAAACTAATTTTTTTACCTCAAAAGCAGTTTTTTCTCTATATATTCAGAGTATCTCTGTTTCCAGCCTTGACAACTTCCATGCAGCATTGGGGAGCAGGTATATATATACTGAAATGATCACTCTCCTATCTTATGTGGTGGAATTGGTGGTGTTTACAACTCTCCCCATGTTACAACCGGTCTCCCCTATGATGCTTTGGTTCAAAGCGTCTGCTAAATGTAAATCTAAATGTACATTTTAAATTTCACCTTGCAGAAATCGCTTTATCTGCTGCTTCAAATCAAGGGTGTAGGTTTGGTGTGAATATTGGTAGGAACAAATTCCAGCGTTTATCGTAGAATTTCTGGGCCTGTCAAAATGTCAGATTTCATAACAATTTAGCAGCATCAATCTCTCGTTGGGGTTCTTCACAGGACGCAGTGGCACTTGACATCATCATGGGGTAGAAACCATGGCGGAGACCGACATAAGAGACTGAAACATGTGAGTGTTGTGGTCTTTTACTCATGTGTCGTGCAAATATCATTCAGGAGCTACAGTATACAGCGCTCGGATCACTCCCGCGTTTAGATGCCCTTTATTTTATCAGCCGCACATGAACTCCAGACAAAGTGACTCGACGCCGGATTAGTCTTTAATTAATAATCTTCCACCGTTAATAGTGCTCGCAGATTGATAAACATCAAAGCGGTATTCACACATCACTCGAGTGCAATATAAACCTGTTGCATGACATTCTTACACGCCTGATGAGCGCCGCGGCGCCACATTCTGCGTGTTGCTGTCAAGAGGTATTGAACTACTAAACCCGCCACACAAAACATGGCAGCTATTTCAGGGACGATAATTACACGTCTTCTCACCGCGTGGATAAAGCATCAGGCTCGCTATGATAGGCTAGCCCCCCGGCCCTCACACCCCCTCACACCGCTCTAAAAGGAAGAACTCGTTTCATGTAAGAGGTTACGGATCAACCTGTTCCAACATTCACACTATCTGTATAATAACAGCTGATGTCTGTAGCGTATACATTTACACACACGACCGTGTGTTGACTTGATACACCCGTAGGCCCTATATGAAATGACTCATAGGGCCTACTGTGTGAGATTATATGGCCAAATGTTCATAGGCTAAGTAGGCTAAATCGACTAAGTGAACGGATTCAGAGTGCAAAGATTAGGGAGTTAAATTATAAAACTCCATGGCCTCTATCAGTCACAAATAGCGTAACCTTACTACGTAGGCCTACACCAGACAACAGATACATTCACGCGTACACGAATAGGGTACGCGTTTCTTCTGCATACATCTCAGACAATCCTGACCTGCTGCTGCCACCACTTGGAGGGGGAGGGGTCTGGGGTTACAGGCTGCAGAAAGCTGATTGTGGAGAAGAAGGTGTGGAGCTAAGAGGATCGCTATGTTCAGGATTACTGCTGCTATCCGAGAACTGCCGCTCTCACCCATCAAGCCAACCTTTCCAGGTCAGGGTGACAGGATCCATAATGGGATTACGGTCGGGAATGATGGCTTTGGTAAATCGATATCATGGCATAGACGAGACGAGCCACATGCATGCCACACACACACACATACAAGCTACTGCCACTAGCTATAGCCTACTAGAGATGAAGGTGCTCATACATATCTGTTATCTCTGTAATTACCGGCATGTGTTCAGTGGAGAGGGCCGCTGCAGGCATAGCGAGAGGGAAAGGATTGATATGACCTGGGACGGCTCACTGATCTGAAACAGTTACACAAGAATAAGTGTGTCTTCTAACGCTGTCATGTAAAGAGAACATAAGTTGCATTGCAATATTCACTTTCATATCCCTGTAATTCCATAGAACAGCGTTTCAGTAAATTAATTCTAGTATGAGTTCTATGGTAATAGCTGTTAAGAGCGGTTCCTGTGATTTAAACCAAGCATTTGGCGCCACCTAGCTGTAGAAGTGTTTGCAGCAGTTGCCTCCTACTGGACATAGAAACTATTGGACAGCCTTTAACAAATTGCAACTGTTTGCATGGCTTCCTCTAGCTCCACCACCATTTTGAAACACAAGCTCGACTTCAATGTCATCTCACTACCCCACTGGTCACTGATTGGTCCGCAATCCGGAACAGGGTTTAAAGTCTCTGCTAAAAAGTATCTGAGGCTCCGTGCAGAGCCAAGGAAAGTTCCAGTCAGTGAATGAAGAGTCAGCTTCCAATCAACACACTGTTAAGTCTTATAAAGATCTTTATTTTAAGTTTTAAATAGATTTACAAACTATAAGACATGAAGAAGAAGAAAGTAACAATAAGCAAAATGGAAGAACCACCACGTCATGACAGATCCATGTGTGCATATAAGGTCGTTTGGTAAACAGTCTGGTTTAGGTGGAGCCGGGGCAGGTTGGACTTCCAGTTGGGTTTTCCTGAGGTCAGTTTATAGCGGGGAGTCCACATAATGATGGCTCCTCCTCCACCAATTAAAGTTCAGAGAACCAAGGTGAATACAGGATATGATGGGCGGGACTTAGATGAGTGATGGTGACAATGTAACGTTCCACATTGTATATCAGAAACAGGTCATTTTGTATCATAAGATTTGATTTACACACTTATCTATCAATGACAGACCCCATAAATATCAGGTCAACAAATATATTGCGCAATAAGTCAAAGATTAAAAAAAAATAAACAAAACACAAAAAAAAAAAAAAACATTTTAGCTCACACCTTGATTTGATTTGGAAATAAAACATCAGAGACCATAAAAACCCCAAGCAGAGAGATCAGTCACAGTTCAAAACAGCAGTTTTAGATTAGTTAAGTCAGTCCAATCACTATCCCAACCCCTTACAGCAGAGCTAGAGCCAAACCCATCTCACATGTTAGCATGCTAATGAGGAACCAGTCTCCATTACATGCTCAAACTTAAGACGCCACCCGATCTACGTGCTAGCATGTCCCTCTGACCCCCTTCCCCCGCTAATCCGTACGGACACATCTTGTGCTCAGCAGGCAGAAGCCCAGAGACTCCGTGGGGGAATATCTGCTACATCAAGAATGCAATGTAAAAACTGTTAAATGTGTTAAAGCTCGCTGAGGGGCAACAGAGGCTAGCGTGTGTAGCAGAGAGCAGCTAGTTGGCTGAGCTATCCCTCGCTGAATCATTCACAGTGCTACCTGATCTGTAGTGACCTGAGCTGACAGAGCCAGCAGAACCTCTCTCTCTCTGGAGGACGTGTATGGGCTGAGCCCTTAAGACAGCAAGTTGGGCTCTCTCTCTCTCTCTGGAGGACGTGTATGGGCTGAGCCCTTAAGACAGCAAGTTGGGCTCTCTCTCTCTCTCTGGAGGACGTGTATGGGGTGAGCCCTTAAGACAGCAAGTTGGGCTGTTTCCACGCTGAGCACAGGTGCAGCGTATGAGAGCACAAGGCTGGCCACGTAAAGCTGTGCTGGCGTGCCCATATGATACATTATATAATGCAGCAGCTGCCCAGCAGCTGCACAGGCCAGGGTCAAGATGTGTGCTGGGCCAGGGCTGTTCACAGGTCCACCAGCAGGGGCATCCTAGCTAGCTGGCTCCTGGTCCTTACTCCCCGTGGTGTCGACCCAAGGTTCTCACAGCTCTGCATAGCAACGATAGCAACGCATGGTGCACTGAGGAACATCTGTGTGTCTGTCTGTGTGTCTGTCTGCTATTCTAGAAGGCAAGTCTGCAGTCAGAACAGCACCGGCCCCAGAGATCCAATAAACACACACACACACTCCCCTAAACGAGCTTTCAGCACTTTAACTAACTCTAACAGTGACCTTTAATATATGGTCTTACTGTGCACACACACACACGCGCGCGCGCGCACACACACACACACGTGCACATGGTTTATGGTTGGTTATGTTATTATAGCTCCTGTCCCGATGGCCTGTGTGTGTATGTGGGACACGTTCGGTCTCCGTGCCAACGCCACAGAGAGGAAGAGGAGGGGGAGCGATGAAGACGGGAGCAGTCGGAGGAAGGGAGGGAGGGAGGGAGGGAGGGGGGAACGTCTGTCCGTCACAATCAGGACTCCTCGGTGCCCGAGTCGTCATCGTAGCAACAGCAGTCCCCCTCCTCATCTTCCTCCTCCTCCTCTTCGTCATCGTAGTCGTAGTCGTCGTAGAAGAGGGCGGAGCCCTCGTCCGTGGGCGGGGCCCGTGTGCGCACACAGTACTCCGCCAGCGTGGTGGGCACGCGCACGCCGTCCCGCTCCGCCTCCGCCTGCGTGGCCAACACCTGTTTCCTAGGAGACGGGGGACGGGGTCAGCGTGCCACAGTGACGGACGCACTGTGCATGTGTGTGTGTGTGTGTCTACCTGATGATGTCACCGTACTCGCGGTCCCGCCCCCTGCTGTCCCTCCACCTGCGGTACATGACGGAGGCGTCCACGTTGGCCGGAGACGATGTGTTGGGCTCATTGAGCAGGGAGATGACGCTCAGCAGAATGGTCCTGGGACACACACACACAAACACACGAAGTGTCAGCCATGCAAGGCCGCCACCTGACCACCAGGGGGAGCAGTTTGGGTCCAGAGGCAGTCTTGCTCAGGGACAACTCCACACTTTGTGAAGATTTGAGTCAGTGTAGTGCTGAAGGCAGGAGTAAGATGTGTGTGTGTGTGTGTGTGTGGAATGGGAAGGGGAGGGTTCAGGATGGTGACCCTCTGTTGCCCTGGGTGATAAGGCATGCACCGCAGAACTCCATCAAAAGAAATAAAACATTGTTTGAGAGTTTCATTTGATGGCGGTCATTAAAAACCACCAATAATAATAATAATGATAATAATGATAATAATAATAATAATCGGTACGCTGAATTGAAAAATGTTATCGGGATTCATTTCTCAGCTCCATCACCATACAAGCCTTACCATCTACTTTGGGTGCTTCGCTCATGCTAGTGAGGAGACAGCAGGCTAACACGCTACGATTACATTCATATTATCATTATCATCATCATCATCATCATTATCATCATCATCATTATCATCATCATCATTATCATCATCATTATCATCATCATTATTAATATTTAGAAGGTGAGCCGCAACAAGAAATAATCAATGCCCACTGTTGAGCTGCAGCACATGAGTCAAGCAAAAGAACAGAACCTCCACTTCTGAAGGTCTTACTACTTCATCCCAGCACTCGCAGTTCACGAGTGCTCTGTGACGTTTTAGCCTTCGTCATTACGAGCGTCAGGTCAGAGACATACTGAACTAAAGCCTTGGATGTTACCATGACGTTACAATCTTAAGCTACACACCACGTGCTACGACCTGGCTCAAGGGCCGTAAACTAAACAAACTCTAAACTAACTAAGAGAATAACATAGAATGAGGTGTGAATGTCTGTAGGTGTATGTAAATGCTAAATGGACTGCTTTTATATGGGGGATGGGGTACCTGACGTTCTGCGTGGGGTTCCACCTCTCCGAGGGCAGCTCTCCACTCTGGGGGTCGTCCACAGGCGGGTGCAGGATGGAGATGCACACGTCTCCGTTCTGACAGGTAGACAGACGCCTCATTATTCAGCTACTAGCTTACATGAAGATATCAACATACCCATGTGCATAAACGCTGTTAGCTACTAGCTTTCCCGAGCCACATTAGCAAGCTCTGACTGGGGAATCCCGAGGCGTTCCCAGGCCAGTGTAGATATATAATCTCTACACCTAGTCCTAGGTCTTCCCCGAGGCCTCCTCCCAGCTGAACGTGCCTGGAACACCTCCCAAGGGAGGGCATCCTTACTAGATGCCGTACCACCTCAACTGGCTCCTTTCGACACAAAGGAGCAGCTGCTATACTTCGAGTTCCTCACGGATAGCTGAGCTTCTCACCCTGTCTCTAAGGGAAATGATCGCCACCCTCCTGAGAAAACCCATTTCGGCCGCTTGTACCCGTGATCTTGTTCTTTTGGTAATAACCCACCCTTCATGACCATAGGTGAGGGTAGGAACAAAAATTGCCCAGAAGATCAACAGCTTTGCCTTCCGGCTCAGCTCTCTTTTCGTCACAACGGTGCGGTAAAGTGATTGCAATACCGCTCCCACTGCTCC
>JAODUK010079341.1:0-15613 GCA_027564635.1 Typhlichthys eigenmanni | reverse complement strand
ACTCACATGTTTTTTTTTTTTTTTTTTTTAAAACCCTTTATTTGTCCCCATTGGTTTTGCAGCCCACAGTACCACATGACATACACAAAGTTAAGCGAATGATTGTAAACATTCCTAAATAAAAATAAATCACCAATACCCAGGTGTGGGTGATCTTAGGTAAGGTGTGAGTAAAATTAAATAAATAAATAAATACATAAATACATAAAAAATAAATAAAAGTTACAAATAATAGTAAAACCATACGGACCACATCTCATCAACAATACAATAAGAAATAGACTAACAATCGTCAGCCTCATCATCGTCACCCCGACTACCAGAATTGTGACATAGGATCAGAAGATAAGATAAAAAATACATAAAACGCAAACCAAAAACCTCACACCACAATAGTCATCATCTGCCCTTCTGGGCAGAATTTATTAGGGCAATAGCAGTGGGAATGAATGAATGTTAATATCTGTTATTCTTTATCGGAGGAAGTCTAAACCGTTGGCCAGAGGGAAGGTCTGAAACTCTCTGTGAAGGGGGTGGGCATCACCTGATAAAATAGCCTTAGCCTTTCGCACAACTTGTCTGTGGTACAAGTCAGTGAGGTTATGTATGTTAAGTATGTATTTATGCGCAATTCTGCTCAAAGCTAACGTAGCGGTTTACTCACTCATTTGTCTTTCTCTTTATTTTAAGCAGTAATCATCACATGCAAACAGTCATGTAATGTGCGTCATGTACTTATGTAACGTTACGTTATGCATTTCAGTGAAAACACTGTATCGCCCCAGTCAATTAGACAGATCTTGACACAGTTAGTAAGTAAGGCTGGCTCTGTAAGACTACATAATATGTAAAGTATACTTTATATACACACGCACCCATGCACACACACACATACGCACACACACACACACACAAACAGAGCGGAAACAATACAGGAAGTCATACACAGCATGCACTTGCTGTCTGCAGCAACATCTTTTGCTTTGTTTCGTTGGTTTTCCCTCTTGTTATGTATTGTGTGCCTTAAAAATTGACTTAAAGAAACCAATAATGTGTCTTTGACATCACAAAATTGTATTTTCTCATTCTTTGTGTGCAGAATGAACACAGTAATGTTTTTATCATTACGAGACAAAAGCTAGTTCCAGAGTCAGAACTGTGTTTATTGGGAAGTGGAAATGTATCCACTTTTATAGATAAGTAAATAAAATAAAAGGACACTTTGAAAACTAAGAATTGGACTGAATGCATGCAAATATTTGAGACTAGAAAGTTATTTGGGCCCTGTGTGCTATAAACTACCCTCAAATCATATGTCCACACAGGGACCATCAAAACTTTAATGTACAAACCTAAGATGCACTGTTTTATACTATACGACATGTCTATTTGCAGTCTGCAAATGTAAATACCAAGATGATTTAGGGTTTTCGTAATGCATGCCCTATCATCAATGAGTAATACACCCACATGCACACACAGGCAAAGAATGTCACCATGACTGGCTTGGCTAAAGTATTGATGTAAGCATTAATCTTGAAGAAGATTCCAGGCGTTTTTAATATCTTATGATGTGCAAAAAAAATAAATCCCTACTAGCTATAGTATCGACATTTCCATGTCAGGCTATAGGAGGCCAAGAACGTCTCCACAGTTTTCATAGTTCAGTCAATACATTTTCTAGACGTAATCTGCTAGACTACTAGACTACAACATGAAAAATACCTTACAAGCACCAACCTTGAGAAATCGTCTTGTGACCCCTTGGTCTATAAAAACCCCAAATTTGAGAAGCCCTGACACAAATTCCCAACTTCATCTACCAGATATCACCCCTCTTCCTTCCATCTAACCCCTCATCCTCTCATGTCCGAACCTCTCTATTCCCCAAACACACATCAGAGCCCCTCCAGTCCCTGCCACTCCCGGAGGTGATCAATGCTCCTGCGAACACGACTCTTCCATTAAAGCTGAAATGACAGAGGTCAGGACACACTTTCCAGGGCGCTCTTAACCACTCTGCCCTGTTCTTTTGGGATGACAACATTTAAAAAAAAAAACACTGTCTAGGAAAAAGGTCATGCAGGTAAATGCATTTACGATTAAGTGTATTTTACAGGGGGGGCTTCTTTCGTCGGCTTCTATTGCGCTCACACGTGTACACATAAAACACATCCTCTGCCACACAAATTAATAACAACTGCAAGTACATCTTTACATGCATGCGGGAAGTCACATGGGTTTAGTAGTGAAGTACCGTTCAGCAATGCAAACTGTTTGAGGCGTCCCAAGCATCCGTCTTGATAATTCTCAGATTCCACTTTAACGCGGGGAAATCAGGTCACATCTACCTCAGCTTTCTCACACCATTTTGTTGTCTCCAAGACAACGCAGAACAATGGCAGATCCTTTTGAGCATTTGGAGACCTTTCTATTCAGTTCAGATTTCACTATTACAAGACCGTTTCAAAAGCTTATGGGCTAACATGGAATCAGGGACCTGTGAGGTATTTACTCTTATTAAGAAATGTAGCTGGAGCAGGGAAACATCTAAAACATGCAGGGCAGGGGTCCCCTAGCCACGCGAGACCATCCTGATCTTGGAAGCTTCAGTTTAATTTCGCCATGAGAATCAGTCTGGAAAGCCTCAGAATCATTTTGAATGTGTCCGAGTAGCAACTGAACTTTCCAATCAGCGTCATGTTTATAGCTATATGGGCGTGGTTTTCCAATCAGCATTGTGTTTATAACTATACGGGCGTGGTTTTCCAATCAGCATCGTGTTTATAGCTATACAGGCGTGGTTATCCAATCAGCGTAGTGTTTATAACTATACCGGCGTGGTTTTCCAATCAGCATTGTGTTTATAGTTATACGGGTGTGGCTTTCCAATCAGCGTAGTGTTTATAACTATACCGGCGTGGTTTTCCAATCAGCATTGTGTTTATATCTATATAGGCATGGTTTTTGTGTGCCGACCAAATTCCTCTGGCATGTTAGTTTAGGGGTCCCCGAGGACCAGGGTTGAAAACCTCTGTTCTAGAGAGAATCCAAAATGTACTTTGTTAGCATCGCCGCTTCACAGTTCCGTGTTGTTGTAGAAGCTCGATTGTCTAGTTGCAGCTGTGTCAACTTAATAATTTGTGAGGCTTGATTGAACTGAGCTCAGTTGGGCTCAGTCAATCTCCAACAGAAGGGTTTTGAAAAGGATCGGGTGTTGTTTTGGCTGAATGTCTTACTTAGAAAAACGTTCTAGCCATTAATTGTCTTTAGAGGTAGTCTCCAATTACTCCGCTCTCATATTCAAAGTTGGCGTTCTCTGAAGATACGTGTGAGAGGTGTAATTCTAAGTGTCATACCATCGATTGTTCGTGCAGGACATGTCTGGACATTCGCCACATGCACGATCACACGCCCACTCACACATGCATCAAGGTTTCAACATCATGCGTCAAATCACCTTAAAACATCAATGTTGAGTGGGGAATCCCCCACCGCTTTAACCACCCCTCTCCAAATTGCCACTGGAAACAGAATGTGTTGTTCAAACGTCCGTATTGGGTCATTTGATTTTTGGAATGGCGTTTAAGGGATTAGCCTAGTGTGTTTTCACGCATTCCTGTGTAACGACACACTGTGGCTCTCTCAGACAAACAGCTGATTGGCCGAGGCATCAAATGAAAGGGCTGTGCATCCCCAGTTAGGTGTCACTACAGTTCTCTCAGGACTCCGAGTTAGTGAGTGGTATGTCTTTGCTTGTGGGTGTTGAGCGTGATTATCAACCTCAGCTATGTCAAGACACCTTTCCGTATTTCTCCAGTTAGGGTTTCAGTCAGTGAGATAGAAGGAAAAGAAGAAAGAAAACAAGCCAAAATGTGAAGGCAAGAGAAGAACGACAAGGCATACAGTACTTCTCAAGGGAAGCGTCAGTGGGGGGTAAAAGGTATACGAACGAAGGCAACCGGAGCTAAATGCGTCTCGTCTGATATGAATCATACAGCCCTGTTGTTGAATGATGGATGAGGGCGGCATTACCACCCCTTGGCAGGCAGAAAACCAGCTCCACAAAAACAGTACACACCCCCCCAATCCCCCCCCCCCCCCCCCCATGTCCCACAACTACCCCAGACGTAATGGGGACATCTCCCATGTTCTCTCTCTCTCCGTCTCTCACTCGCTTCGGGAAGGTATATCAGTGGTCGTCTTAAAGGGGGATGACCATGAGATGCAATGTGTTTTTATTACCTATAAATAAATGTGCATAGTATGTGGCATGTTTTTGTTGGTGTTTACACCGAACCTGCTCATAGCAAAATATTATGAATCATTTACGCTATCACTTCTACATGCATGCATCTCCCTTTTCTGGTTGTTATAAAGTAGCTGTATAACAGCAGCTTAATCGTCTCCCTTCTTTCCCCCCATCGTAATTTTTACAGTAATGTAAAGCTTTCCCTGACATTCTCTCTGTTCGGTCCTACCCACCTATTTGCAGAAGCCTTTGCGTCTTACTAGTTTATCTCCTACATTGTCAGCAATGTTAAGATTGCTCGTCCACATTTGATACAGTATATTCTTGCTGGATATCTTCAAACTTGGCATTGAAATATTCTAATTGTGAAAGAGAGATAGAGATTGTGGGAGCCTTTTTTTTGCACAGCAAAGTTGCATGCCTGCACGCACACATGCAAGCGCACGCACACACACACGCACAGAGACCCATCAAGGTGGTGAATAAGTGAGTCAGAAAAGCACAAAGCCCTATTCGCTGATAGCTTGCACACAATAACATTCATTTTCGGCTTCTTAGCAAAATATTATCAATCCTTAACAAGATTGTAGGCCTCCACTCTTTTCTATTACATGGTCACAAAAGCAGAGGCACACTTCTGGAGGTGAGGAAATGATGACATTCCCGTGGTGGCATCAAAGCGCTTTGGAAGCAGCGCTTTACAGTAATGTTGTCACATCATCGAATGAAAGAGATGGTTGCCTGCTGTATTTTAAGAAGGTGTTTGTCGTTCGCTGCTTTGTTGTATGTACGTACTTATCGCCCTCGGGAACTGTGTGCGGTACAAGAAGCTGACTTTTGGCCGTTAATCATGAAAACGATTAATGGCAGGCGGCATTTTGCTGTGACACTGCTCAAGGACCTGAGACACTTGATGTGTAAAAATCTCAGTCGCAATCCCAGTGACTGAAGTCACTGTTTTTAGCCCCCGAAGAAGCAGCATCCTTCCTCGCCAAAGAGACGACAACAACAAATTCCAAAAGATCCAAAAGATCGTTTACACCCTAAGCTTACTACTTACTACATACTACAATATCACACATATTGTTTGGCAATAAGGTTCTAGTGAGCAATTATTTGTTGCTTTGGCAATAGGAGCAGCGTTGAGACCATCCTGATCTGGCGAGCTTCAGTTGGACTTCGCCTCGATGTGTTTCAGGCCGGTTAACCTCGCGTTTAGTCAATCAGCGTCGCACTGTTAGCTACGGGCGTGGTTCAGGTGCGACGAAGGCGTTAACGACAATGGCGGGTCCTACAGTAGTTAATATTTGTGATGCAATATCATCAGATTTATTGGAATGTGTTAGAAGAGCAAAGGCCTTTCTCAATGGAAAATATGTTTTCACTCTTCACTCAACTTTTCTACTGCAAGAGAGGATTAACCAACAGGCTCTGTTAGTTCACTTCATCCAATCACCTGGCAAGTGAAAATATAATTATTATAATAATGTATTTTTATTATAATAATATTTATATTATAATAATACATTTTATTTGTGATGCCTTTCAAAACACTCAAGGACATCTTATATTGTTACAAATTACAAATAGGTGAACACAAAGATATAAAACATTTGGCTGAGACATATAAAAAAACATTTGACCAAGGCAGAATATATATTTGAGAAACACACACCCCCCCCCCCCCCCACACACACACACACACACACACACACACACACACAAACACCTGGAAGTGCTTTCCAGCCTGTATGTCCCTGTAAGCTTAACATTAGCATGTGTGTGTGTGTAGGTGTGTATGCGTGTGTGTGTCTCTGTGTGTGTGTGAGTAATTAGGCAAGATTGGCAAAACAGATTAATGCCATAGTGGTTTATACCCTGTTAGCCACTAGATATTCTGTCCTGTACCTTAGTGAAGGGATATATTCACACAACAGGTATTAATGCAAACAACCGTGATTGTTACCAGCTTTACCACACATGTTAGTCAGAAACATGACACACCACGGTTATATTGAGATTTTCATCATTCTTTGGCTTTGAGTTTTAAAGACTTTTATATTCTGTATCAGAAAATGTCCGTGATAACTTCAGACAAGCGTTGTCCTTATAGAGACCCAAAATTGGCCTTTATAATTCCATACAATCAAGTGCCATTACTGGCAGAGTTTTATTGTCAGATGACATTTACAGAGGAAGACAGAGCGAACACCTTTCTAACTTCATCTATTATTTTGCGTCATGTACAGAATAAAACTGAAGGGTTACAGAAAATAATAACAAGTGGCATACAGTATGTAACCCTGAACAGCGAAACATTTGAGCAATGAGCGCACAAATACAGCGTACGATTATGGCCAAGATGGAGGTCACCAGCAAATGTCACATTTAAATTTTTCACTTTCATTGTCGTTCTGAAGAGATACGATATCCTTTGGTTGCAAAAGGTCGTGTCATGTGTCAAACTGTCAAACACAACATGCGTATGGCCTCTGTAAACCCACACAGGTGCTGCCAGTTAATTTGATTAGTTTTCTTGGGCTTTAGAAGTTAGGCTGAGCTAAGACACTAATTTGCTGACATCAGCAAGGGCAGAAAGTCAACAGAACCAATGGTAAAGAAATGTGAGTGGTCCCGCCCACTACCAGCGGCAACAATGTTATTTCCGCACACCTTAACTACACAGTCCTGAAACTATATGTAATAAGAAAATACATGTAATAAACTGACTGTGTTGCTGACTGATCTGTGATGGTAAACAGTGTGCAGTAAAATACAATGTAATCCAAACTGCATTGACCTCCCCTGCAACACGGTGGTTAGTGCTTGACCCATGTGATTGCACGCCAAGCTGCAAAAGCGTATGCGCTGTCTGGCCTATATTCATTTTCTCACAGTTAAATGCTATATATCCTCCAGTGGGACAAATGATCTATATCCTCACGTCATAATCTCTGTATGGGTAACGCTAATATCCACGGTGATATCGGCACAAGCAATCCAATCCTGTTTTCGTGACATATCAGTACTCAAAGTATATAATTCCTCATCAGATGAGGCTATGTTGTATTACAGAAAAAAATAAATAAAATAAAAACCTTTAAATTACAATTACAGTGTTTGTAAAAACACAATAATCAAATATGCTGCATAATGAAAATAAATTCTGCATTCTGATGGTAAAGTGAGGGGTTACGGGAAGAGCTAACACAATTGGGGGGGAAAAGCAACTGCTTCATCTTAACCTAAAGGTCAGGCTACAGATTGCGGATAGATTTTCCATTTGGAAATGAATATTGGGTTGAATGCTCGTGACATACTCAACCAGCCTGATAATTACAGTGGAGAATGATAGACAGAGTGAGAGAGAGACAAAAGATTAATGGTGGCGGTAGCTAGTAGAGAAAGCTGAGTCATGAGAAGGCAGTTATTAGAAGGGAGACCAAGATGTCTCCCGCAAAAGAAAGGGCATTAAGATATCGCATTATCACAGATGAGACATACATTATCTGGCCCCTGAAGACACTGAGAGAGGATGGGAGGGATGACTAGTGTGTTGCTAGCATAATAGCTATGACCCCCCCCCCCCCCTCTCTCTCTCTCTATCTCTTCCCCCTCCTTCTGGTCGTCTAAATCTCCCTATGAAATCTACTCTTGCCACGGGTAATTACAATCAACAACTTCATATGGCCGGTCCACCTGCCACTGAGATAAGGTGGGGTTGGCACATGACATACACACGCACGCACACGCTCGCGCACGCACACGCACTCACACACACACACACACACACACACACACACACACACACAGACACACACACACCAGCGTTGCATATCTTATCTCCATCGTAACAGAACAACCGTCTCCTGCCCAATTCTGCCCTAATCTTCTTCGTAAACAATATGTATATTTCTCCACCTCTGGAATGAAAGGAAGGAGGGTGCAGGATATGGAGGGAGGAGAAAGGCGATCGGACAACCGATAAAATCGCTCATTTATATAAAAAAGGAGAAACCTCACCTCCCTCACGCCTGGTTCAGCCTGTGAGGCTGTGTGTGTGTGTGTGTGTGTGTGTGTGTGTGTGTGTGTGCGCACACACGCGCACGCACACACATGCTCATTTTTCTCCCTATTGACCGTTTCTATACAATGTAGAATAATGGAAACGCAGGGGTACACACGGCTGGGAAAGAGATACACTTCTTACCGCTCCAACTGACAATATTGTTGCTGTGCACCGTAAAGCATGGCCTTGGGTGTCCTAATTGTGCCTGTGCATGAATGCAATCACAGCATTCCATTTCATACCATGACTCTAGCAAACAAGAAACAATACCAAACAATGCTCTGCTCCAATTCTAAGGCCACAGTTGCGTTAGTCTTTCTCGTATGGTGACTGTTTGATCTCAAGGCTTCACATTGTGCATTTTGACTGCCCCCCCCCCCCAGCCCATCCCCAACTCAGTGACTGACACTTCTCTCCATCAACTTTGAACACAGGTTTCTGTTGTGACTACACACCGATATCGTTTAAGCATTTCAATGGTCTTGTCAACATTGCAAGTCAGTGTGACAAAGGCGGGAGTTTTTCCTTGCCAGAACAGAGGTCAAGGTTCATTTTGGATTGTTTCGTTTTATGTTAAATGTACAGTACAGTATGTACAGTAGATGCTACCATTTGAGACTTGTATTGCAAATAAGTGCTGTGTATAAATTTGCCTTCACTACAAACAGGCCGCTAAACTTTAGTCTGTAGTCAGTATTATTGGATTCATTAGCTTGTCCACTTATCGTGTCACATTGCTCAGTATTTGCACAAAATAGACCTCTAGTCTATTTTTATGCAGCCTAGTTGGCTTTGCAACAGCCACTTGTCTCTTGTCGGTCTTAATCGCTCCACTTTCAGTGAACATGAATAGCAGCCGGCCGCTTTGTCTGCTTCATGCTGTCCATGTGAACGTCAGGTTAGCCACACTCGCTACCTGTTGCCCAGGCGATGTAAGACAACGAGTGGGCAACATGATGAGCTCAAGTAAGCGAGAGGAGACCTCTGTTATTACTGAGAGCTGCTGATTATCAATACGTGTGTGCAATGCCCTGCCTTGCTTTGTATTTGTACAATAAAGTTGTGATTGGTTTCACCATTGGCTTTTTCTAAATTCTGGTGTAGCAATACAAAGGCCATGAAATAAAATGTGATAACGCTAACGGTCATATATGGAACATTTCTTTTTTACTCATGGCCTTTCTAGTGTTGGAATGTGTAAGCAAAAATGTCACATATTGGGCAGGCCGTGTGTCTATGTACCATAAATATTAAATCCATGCAGTAATAACCTCAGCAGAAATTATATTTCGTCTCCAATCAGCATGACACCTCTTGTTTTGAGAGACGCTATAATGTCTGAACTCTATATTCTTTGCCCATTCACACATTACTCTAATGGACATGCACACGCACCCCGCACCCCAATAGCTGTGCCATGGCGGGTACCTCTCACACACACATTTTATCACATGGAAGATTATTACTACATACTCTCTCTCTCTCTCTCTCTCTCTCTCTCTCTCTCTCTCTCTCTCTCTCTCTCTCTCTCTCTCTACTGGGGACAGAGGTCTGAGGTGAATTCAAAAGGAAAAGTTGATGTGATTAGTCACTTAGCCATTCATCTCTTCAACCCAAGGTTAAGTGGACGACGAGGTCATGTGCATGTGCATGTGTGTGTGTGTGCGTGTGTGTGCGTGCGTGTGTGTTGGAGGGTTGTTGTGCTTGCATCATCAAACAGCAGCTCTAACTGGTCCCTCCAGTTGGTCCAGGTCGGTTGTATATATATATATATATATATATATATATATATATATATATATATACACTAAGCAAAATAACATGATTTGTTTTTTTTATCCTTATCAAAAAGATTCTGATTTAATTTGCAATTAGGAAAAGTCTCCAGAAAAGCTTGGCTACGGTAACTTATCTTGACAACACACTTAGTTTTCAATCATCACATTTCTTAAAACATCTGCTATTTTGAAAATGAAGGACAAAACAAGAAGAAGCTCACAAGAGATTTAATCTTTATATCTCTTAGGGATGAATTTCTGTGTATTACCCCAGTCATGCACAAATATACAGTGATGCCATGCCAGTATCTGCACATGCAATACATAAATAAATTGTACATTTTATTATGCCAGTAGGCTACTGTATCGCACCACAGAAAACCTGAAGAGATGGCTAAAGGCCAGTCAGACTTATCAATAGCTGTGTCGTGTATAGCTCTCAATGTTATCAATAGTTATTAAAAAACCTTGTTGTTTTAATGTATTGTATTGCCTCTTGCTATTCTGCCTGCTTATTTTAACATGTTGCTTGTTCCACGCCGCTATGCTGACTCAACTGTTACTATAACTGATTTTAATAACCTGCAGCGACTGCGGTTGAAAATTAGCCGGCTGGCTAAAACCGACAATTTTGCTGAAATGTTGATTAATGTTCATTGTCTCTATGAAAATAAAATAAAACAAAATCAACTGTAAATGGGTTATAATCACTCACCCGGCCTTTATATAGAGCAGCAAATAAAAACACAACCAGTAAAAGTCAGAAGATTTTAGTTTTTCCCATCCCCGTCACTGTAATCTGAAAAACATCACCATAGGCTACAGTATAAAACTACAGATTTAACGGCACCCTGGTGACATGACGACCCAGTGATTCACGTGGAAACATGCATCACTCAGTAGGGGACGGCTGGCCCTGCGTGGGGGCCTGTTTGTCGTGGAAAGGATTACCAGCAGCGATCTAGTCCCAAACAAGATTAGTGGCAGAGGATCATATCTCACTGTGAAGCTGCGACACATCCCGTGACTGTTAGACAAGTTCTCCTGCTCTAGTCTCAATGTAGACAGACACTATAAATGCCAATCTATCACCCAGACCATATTATTAAAGTTAATTGTGTTAAAGTAATAGCCTATACATTACCTAAATATAAAATAAAAATGATCTTAGACCTGACTTAATATATTTAAGGCCTTTCAGAAATCCAGGTGTTTTGAGTTAATGTGGCTGATGAGGCTAAGAATTAACAAAAGTATAAAACATCTGTAGCTGCACACACATTTTAATGTTTTCCGTAGACCTCTCTAATAATTTGCTTTTTTAACTTGAGTCTGCGGTGAATGAGTAAATACTTTTAGGTGTTGTTCTTCGTGAACCCCCCTCTCCTCTCTACTCCTCTCATGTCTTCCCTCTCTCCTCCCTCCTCCTCTCTCCTCTCTACCCCTCTCCTCTCTACCCCTCTCTCCTCTACCCCTCTCTCCTCTACCCCTCTCCTCTCTACCCCTCTCCTCTCTCCTCATCTCTCCTCTCTACCCCTCTCCTCTCCTCCTCTCTCCTCTACCCCTCTCTCTCCTCTCTCCTTCTTTCTCCTCTCCCTCTCTCTCCTCTCTCCCCCTCTCTCCTCTCCTCCTCTCTCCTTTACCCCTCTCTCCTCTCCCCCTTTCCTCTCTACTACTCTTTCTCCTCTACCCATCTCTCCTCTCTACCCCTTTCTCCTCTCTCTCCTCCTCTCTCCTCTCTCCTCCTCTCTCCTCTCCTCCTCTCCCATGTCTGGTTCTTTCTAGCTCGTCCTCTGAATAACACTAGACATCAAAACATACTTCAGTGTAATTTTCCCTGCAGTTTGAGACTGCGGCGTATGTCACGTCTTTTTATAGACCTAGACACCGGCGCACAAAACACTTCTCACATTGTCCACACACACGAATACACAAATATCTACGCACGCCACGGCTGCAAGCACTCAGGGCTGTGTCTAATCCCTCATTGAGACAGCCAGACACCCCACACCGCCGCGTGCACCGCTCTCCCTTTGCTCTCATGGGTCTGTCATTGTCCAACGAACAAAAGCACCTCGCTGCACTGCGGTGACTAACTCTGCGCTCGGCTCGCTGTCCTGGCTGACTCCGTTTATTTAGATTGTGACTCAGCGATCAGGGATGACAGCAACGATTGGAATGGAGACAAGTCTCACACAGCGAGTCTGAGATAGAGAGAATGAGGGAGAGAGAGAGAGAGAGAGAGAGAGAGAGAGAGAGAGAGAGAGAGAGAGAGAGAGAGAGACACACACATGGGGAGTAAAACAGAACAGACAGAATTCTGTCAAGTAGATGTTTTGTTCGGGATTATGTGTGTGTGTGTGTGTGTGGCACATGTATGTGTGTGCTTTTGTCAGCAAATCTGTATGATCCGGCATGATCCACGGATCACACACCAGTGGGGCACTGGGCGCAGCCTGGCCCAGAAACCCTCATTCAGTCTGGGGCCACTTAACAGGCCTCGGGGCCTTCGTCCCCCAGAGCCCCCGTCACACTCCAGCTCTGCTCAGCCAGGGAGACACCAGAGGACCAGACTGACATGCTGTCAAGTCACACACACACACACACACACACACACACACACGCATACACACGCACACACACACACACACACACACACACACACATGCACACGCACACACGCATGCATACACACACACACGCACACACACACGCGCACACGCACACACACACGCACGCACACACGCACCCACACAGCAATAAACAAATACACACACAAAACACCAAATATTATTAACTTAATTGATTGCTCATATCTACTATCTGTATGTCTGTCTGTCTGCCTGCCTGTCTGTCTCTCTCTGTGGCGAGGCTGTAGATTTGTGCGCCTGCTGCTGAATTATGAGTGCCGTGTGGACGAGAGACAGAGACTGTCACAGAGAGAGAGCGAGAGGGAGAGAGGGGGGGGGGGAGAGAGGGAGGGGGGGACCAAGGTAATTAAAGCAGCGTTATAAAAAGTGAGTCTGTGTCTTCTCGGAGAGCAGGGGAAAAGAGAGATTGGCGGTGATATACATCCCCCCCCAATCATCACGTGGCTTTCTCAGGAAAATTACAACCTGACTGCCCACTTTAATATTTAACCGTCTAAGTAAATGTGACAGGCCGTCCTTTGCGTGCCTCGTTTGTTTCGTACTCGTTCTCCTCCCTCTCTCTCTCCATCGCCCCCACCTCCATCTACCCATCCATCCCTGAGACCCCCCCCCCCCCCCCATTCCACCCCCGTCTCCCCAATACGTGTCGCTCACTTATCGTTCCCCCGACGACGGCTCAACTTTTATCATGTGACAGGAGAGAGAGAGAGAGAAAGAGAGAGAGAGAGAGAGAGAGAGAGAGAGACAGAGACACATACACACCATCTCAGAGCAAAAGGAAGAGGCACTTCATCTCATCCGGCATCAGACAATGGTAACGGAGATTTGTGTGTGTGTGTGTGTGTGTGTGTGTGTGTGTGTGTGTGTGTGTGTGTGTGTGTGTGCGCGCGTGCAACAACAACTCCCAACACATACATACAGTACTTTCAAAGACCTCATGTGTCTTTGTGTGTGTGTGTGTGTGTGTGTGTGCTCGCGTGCATGTTTATATGAACACGCACGTACAGTCTCGAGTAAGTGACTCCATGCATGCAGCTCCATTCTACGCCCCGGCAAGTCAGAAAATGACTGAAAGTGCTCATCTGCTGGATCGTTAGTGGAGGTGAATAGCTGAGAAGATGTTTGGGTGCTTTGTGCGCTGTGCTATGATACACGTCAATAATGTTTTCATCTACGCTATTTGATATCCCGGTCTGCTTCCACTTTCAAAACAAGACAAATTATTAGCAGGACACAAGCGAGGAATATACAAAGCTCCTGGGGAAGCAGACCTTTGTTGGAATCTGTGAGGAAGAAAATAGGATAATGATAGCACACCAATAACGTACAGTATGGACACACACACACACACAGAGTGTATTATCTGTATTTATTCTCAACGACATGCAGGTATACAGATGTGCGCGCGCACACACACGCACACACACGCACGCACGCACGCACGCATGCACGCACGCATGCACGTACAAACTTTTGCACAAATGCACTCTGTCCCAGTCCATAAATGCGTAGCCGCATTGTACACAAGCATTGATCATATAATTTACTCCTCTCTATCAAGCTACCAGGCTATTGATCAAATAATTCCATACGCAAGCTTCGGCCACTGCCTAATTGCTAAAACGGGGCTGCTAGGCGAACATCGCGTCCCGTAATGGCTTTAGGATTGATCGCTGCACCCTTTTGCTCTTTCCCAATGCAAACAAACCGTTTTCAGAGCTCCAATTGGGAACTCAATAAAGTAGGCATGCAAAATCACACACGCACACACGCACAGATAAAAGGCCAGGCACTATACACTCAGACAAATCATCAAACTAAACATACAACCAACACACAAATACACACAATAACTAAGTGTGTGTGTGTGTGTGTGTGTGTGTAATGGAACAGTGTACATTTGTGTGTTCACAAATGTACACAAATGTTCAAAATTAATTATTTGCAGGTTCTGTCCGCGGCCGCGGCCCCATTTTCCCTCTGATAGTCCAGTTGACTGATTTCCTCCTGCGGTGCCTCTTGGTTGCTCACAGGTAACATGAACACACACACACACAAACACACACACACATGCGTGCGCGCACCCGTACACACACATACACACACTCACACACAAACTCGCACACACATACACATACGCAAACAGACACAGATGCACATGTAAAGTGCCTTTATTTTGTATGTCCACACATGATTCCTTGTGTGGACATACACATGCATACGGTACATATAGACACACACACAGACACACATACACGCACACGCACACAAACCACATCCAAAAGGCCGTTGCCATGGGTGACAGATGACCACAACTGAGAGATTGTAACCATAGAAGACAGACTTACAGTAACAGGAACTAGGCTAACAATGCTATTATATAATATACAATACTAATTATTTGGGCTCTGTAATATGCATTGCAACATTTTATATACACTCTACACGGTATACTATATATGGAGGCAACCAGTTAATTTATTATGAAAACTAAAAATAATGACAAAATATAATTACTCATCACTTTAAATATCTCTATTTCTTAACTTGGAGGGAGAGGGGGAGTGAGGGAGAGATATGTCCAGTCATAGGCTGAGAGAGTGAGAGAGAGAGAGAGAGAGAGCGAGAGAGAGAGAGAGAGAGGACAGAATATTGGAGGGCCCTGTCGCTCGCTGGACACAATAATGAATTTCAAATAAGTTCCTCACTTCAGAAAGAGAAGTGGCTGGCACACGCACACACACACACGCGCACACTCCTTACAGCTGGTTTGTTGAGATAATTGATTCTCAAATAGTTTGGAGGACGAGGGGTGGAGGTGGTGTGTGTGTGTGCGTGGGGGGGGGGGGGGGGGGGGGGGGGG
>JAODUK010079331.1:0-15614 GCA_027564635.1 Typhlichthys eigenmanni | reverse complement strand
GGGGGCAGCAGCTCCAGCAGGGGACCCCAAACTTCTCTTTCCCGAGCCACATTATCCAGCTCTGACTGGGGGATCCCAAAGCGTTCCCAGGCCAATGTGGAGATCCAGCTAGTCCTGGGTCTTCCCCGAGGCCTCCTCCCAGCTGGACGTGCCTGGAACACCTCCTTAGGGAGGCGCCCAGGGAGCATCCTTACCAGATGCCCGTACCACCTCAACTGGCTCCTTTCGACGCAAAGGAGTAGCAGCTCAACTCAGAGTTCCTCACGGATGGCTGAGCTTCTCACCCTATCTCTAAGGAAGACGCCCGCCACCACTCCTGAGAAAACCCATTTCGGCCACTTGTACCCGTGATCTTGTTCTTTCGGTCATGACCCACACTTCATGACCATAGGTCTCGGTGGAAACTTTTAAAACACAGTTGAAAACTCTTTTATTTAAAGAGGCTTTAAGTTAGAATGTAGGGTGGTGAGGCTAGTCTGATGTGTAGTTCTGTTTGTTTGGTTATTTATTTGTGTCATATACTGTCATGTATTTACTACTGCTGTATATTCCCCTATAGTTGTGAAGCACTTTGTGATTTTTATCTGTGAAATGTGATGTGATGTATATATACATATATATGTATATATACACGTATATATACATATACGTATATATACACGTATATATACATATACGTATATATATATACACACGTATATATGTGTATACGTGTTATACACGTATATATATATATAAATAAAATACATTTTACTTACTATTGTGAACATTTTTGTTAGGTACACAATAGGGGCTATACAATACGTGCGTGCAAAAGAAACGAGACCAAATTAAAGGATGTGATGCTGTCATTATTAAAGTTTATTGGTTTGAAAAATGTGAAGACAATATATATTTTATTAATCCAAAGTCCTTTTTACATGATTATTCACTTCAAGGTTTAGAAATGAAGATATGCAACAATGTCAGAAAGGGAGAAGCAGAATATGACCGACAAATGGATTTAGCCCTCATTTGACAATGAGACCATCACACATTTAGGACACCATACAATGTGGAAGGTTTCTGAGTTGTAGAGACATTACAATGAAACGTGATGTCTAATCAGAGATCACTTTAGTTTTATGGCTTCAAGACTCAACCGTGAGCCACTTGGACAAAACACATGTATATCGTATCTATGCTTGAAGGAATACATAAAACAAATAGGTTGGTGGGTTGACAAAAAAATACAGGTAGAAACTTTGTTGGACCAAAGTCTAAAAGTGACCATTAGTGAAATGGAATACACAGGAGTGTTCTGGGGCAGTTACAGTAATGTAAGTAATGTAAGGACATGTATTTTCATAGCTGGATACTCATTCTTACACACATTCATTCGTAACAGCCCTCATTCTCAATATTTATTTTGACCTGTCTCTTTTCTTAATAAAGCATTTAATGTTACTGCAATGACATGTACAGTACATCACATTATTAATCCTAAATATGTTATTTACATGTTTAAAAAAAAAAGGAAAACTGAAATGTTTTTAAGTTAAACTGGCAAAGGACCTCTTACTACATGACCTTGATATGCATATGAATTCCCCATTATGATGTTGCCTGGTCAGTCCATTTACAGACAATAAAGGTAGTTTTTTTGGGGGACAAAATACCCAAAACAACCTGGTGGTGTTGCTTTAATCACATAGGAAAACGTGACTTCCAGGCTGACCCCATGCCCCCCATTTGTTCACTGCTGGTGGGGACTTAGCCCTCATTGCACCAAAACCTACCAAGTAACAACTTCAAGCTTTCAGTTCAAATGTTGAGTACAAGGTACGACCAGTCCAGTACATATTCCATTAGCCCTACACCACACTTTCTTCAAACAATACAATAAATATCTACAAACCATAAAGTTGCAAAGTAGCCCCATCACAATGACCTACACACGCAATAAATAACAGAATAATAAATGCCCCTTGGGAGAGAGGTAATTTATTGTGTTGTCAATAGTGTGCACTTGGCACACACAAAATGGTGCACGATTGCATTGCATTTGAAATGTAGACATCATTTAATCTACAGTTAACATAACCAGAAAAGTTGCTATCAATAAAGCTGGTGATTTTTATTTTAACTGTTGATTACAAAGAAGGCTAAAATGTTCTCAACATCCACAATGTAAATCCAACACCTAGTAAGCATTCAGCAGCACAAACCGCATCACCTCCAAACCGTAACTCCGACGTAACGTAAACTCCAATCAGCACTAACACAACAATAATCTTCCAATAGAGCAGTGACCAATGAGAAGAGCCTACCCCAAGTAACATTAATCCTCAATGCACACTAAATCTACGCCACAAAAAAAAAAAAAAAAAAAAACAGCTTCTCCAAATTCTGGCATTTCATTAGTTAGCAAGAGCTATAGCCAGTCAGTAGCATATTCATGTTCAATGATCAAAAACGACATTGACAAGTTGACTGCATCATAAGTGCTCCTAAAACCTGCAGACTAAACGGCAGCCAAAAATAAGGTGTAAATGCTTACATTATTTGCTATTTTAGTTTGTCCGTCTCTCCATATATGACCTACAACAAAAATGTCTGCACTCCAAGCATTTACTAGCCCCAATAATTCAAATGGCTTCATGATAAATAGAAACACACAATAGAAATTCAAAACTCATCTTATTGCTTATAGCGTATCACCGCTAAGAGTCAAAACTCTAGTCAAATGCTTGCCATGGTGTAATATAGCCCCGATTAAGTAAACAGAACGCTCACACGGCTCTCTGCAGGTTAAAACAACGAATATGAAATTAGATTTTACCTAGAGCTCGCGCCAACCATTTGACCTAGAAACGATTCACCAGGTTAGACCACCTCTGGTGATATGGCAAGCACTGTAGGATTTACGCATGTACCTGTACATCATGCATGTGCTTATGTGCGTCTGGGAGTGCTTGCATATACAGTAACAGTACATCCAGTTTGTTCAACCAATGCACAATTATCGATGTGCTAGTGTGTGTGTGTGTGTGTTATTTCTGAAGATACAGTGACTCCTGACTCCTCCTGTAGCTCCTATGATGAGAAGAATATTGCTTCAGCCTTCCAATGACCTCAGTAACACTAGGCGCCCGTTTCACCTTTGTACACCCACACACCCTGACCAGGACGCAAAAACCCCAAGTTCCGCCGACGTTGTGCATCGCCCTGCGGCGCGGCATAAAGTGCCAGGTGAGAAGAATAAACGAGCTCTGTGCAAATAGAACAGCCCTTTTTTTTTTTTTTTAAAGATGGCATACACACGGTCGCTGCAGTATTTTCCGTTTTGCCTCAGACGCATTAGTCCGTTTGCCTGCAAGCATGCTCGAGTCCCATGGAGAGACTGGAGCGGAGGGTACGGTACAGTTAGGTTTGCATCGGACGACGGAAGAGGGGAAGCCAGGCATCATGGGTAATGTAGTCCGCGGCGGTGGCCTCCCTCCGGCTATTCTACCTGGAGATCATGGAGCTGGACTGGGACTGGCTGGACGATGTGGTGGCCGCACTGAGCTGGGAAAATCCGCTGTGGCTCGATTCCAGGCTGGTCATGGAACCCCTGAGGGAGATCGACACAGACGGGAAACATCAGAGGGAGAGAGAGACAGAGAGAGCACATAGACAAGTATGGGTGTGTGTGTGACTGTGTGTGTATTCTCGTGACAGATTCAGAACCATGCACTCAAGACCAGTCAGACTCAGACCAAGCGGAAGGGAACATCACCCTGTGAGGCGTTGCCATGGGTTACAAGAGAAGCCAATAAAATTGTAGTATTTCACTCCAGTTAAAGGTGGTTAAAGGTGGCTCCAGGAGTTTCAAAACTAACCAGTTGCCCAGTAGGAGGCAACGACTGCGAACACTTCCCGATGGATCGTGTTACAGCAGGCGGGGCAGCTTCTGAACCAAATCAGAAATGCTGTTTATGTGCTGCAAACACCTCATTTTATCTTCCAGCAAGAATAATAGATCCAGTTCAGCTTGTTCACTTTGACGTTTCAGTGGTCTAGATAATTATAATGCAATGTGCTATATGGTTGGCATTACCATGTAGCCAGCCTAGAAAATACCAGAATGAGTGAAGAGAAACGTAGAAAGACATATTTCAGTGTCTATGGATGTGACTTGCATAATATAAAGCACAAACAAGCCGTGTCAAGATGTTATTGTCAACTCAAACCGCTAGTGTTCTGGTATTGTTAGTCATGCAAGCGGGGCAGCTCATACTAGTCAGTAAATAGTTAGGATCCCCATTAGTGCAACGGCTCCTTTCTAACACAGGTACAAGTGTGTTGAGAAAGTCTTAGGGTAGCCTGCTACTCAATGCTGAGAATAGCCCCTAAGCAGAGCACCTCCATCTTATCAGAAGCATGAAAAGCATAGGAGGAGGGAGGGGACAGCCATACTGTACGTAGCGTCGATGCTAAGCTAGTGCTAACGGGGGACAAGGGGTCAAACACTGGGCCACTTACAAACTCTGCACATCGTAGCAAGCCGTTCTTCACAGGAAGACACAAGAGAGGAGGAGGATTGGTGAATGATAGAACAGGAGTGCACAGAAAAAAAAATAGAGAGAGCCAGAACTAAATAATAAGTCTCAAGCAGGTGCGAAGCATCCTATTTTCACAGGTGACGGGGAGCTACAAATCCCACTACACTCTTGGCCATTTTTCTGTTTTACAAACTGAATTCATAACATGTTTGTCATACGTGGCACTATTTGGTACATTATAGAGACAAAGGGGGGAAACTGAAAGGAGACAGAAGTGCAAAATGATGAATCGCAATGTTACCAACCATGGTAAAGTAAACATTTCTCAAACAGCAACTGTATGGCATTATATGCAGCGTTCCAGACAACTCAAAGGTCAGTTATTTTAGTTGAAAGTTCCAATTTCCGACCTCAAAACATTCCAGATACGCAAAAGGAAAACAAAAAACATGGCTAATCATAACAGTAACTACCAAATAACACTGGATATTGACATCAATTTACATATATAACAGGTTTTTATTATATGTTAGCATGTATTCTTTTTTATTAAATAAAGGTAAAACATTTACATAATGTGTCTGCATGGGTGCTGACATTGTTGTGTGATGTCAAACCAGGAAGTCGGGGTGGGTAGATGTGCCACGACTTCACAAGTAGGAGGTCGGAAATTCTTTACTTCCGAGGTGTCTGGAACACCCTCGCAGCACGAACGCCAAGCACACGCACGCACGCGCACACACACGCGCGCGCGCACACGCGCACACACACACACACATGCGCGCACACTCACACACGCGCACACACAAGCCTACCTGAAGTCCTCGGAGCCTAGCACCTCTGTGTAGTACATGACTTTACACTTGTGCGAGGACACCTGCAAGGTGGCCAGGACATCGTCCACGCGCGGCAGGTTGGTGGCCGAGCAGGCGGGCATGCTGTGGAACCGCCACTGGAGGATGTAGAAGCCTGGCCAGCGCGTTATGTGGGAGCCCTGCGCAGAGGGGGAGAGAGAGAGGGCGAGAGAGAGAGGAGGAGAGATATTATCAGAAACTGTATATATATATATATATATGTATGGACAGACCCTCTGTGACATCACCCATAGCTTTTCTCAAGAACGCATTTGGACACCGTGCTGTGCTGGTTCTGTCCGTCGCCATCTTTGCAGCACTTTACTCTGCCTATAATGTCCCTCTCCTATTCATTATAATGGGATACATTTATGGCTAATACATATTTTACCTGACGAAAAAAAAAAATCATTCCCCACTTATTTTTGCTGTAAAGTCACACATTTTAACATTGTAGTCTATAGGGATTGATTCCTTTTTGCAGCCAGCCTCAAGTGGCCATTCGATGAACTGCATTGTTTGGCACTTCGGCATTGTATTAATTTCTCAGCACCGGAGGTTCCCGCTTGGTTATTATACACATCCACATACAGTACAACCAAAGTCCTTATAGGCAAGTCTCGCCACTTGGCAGCCATCTTTAAGATGCCTTCAGGCAGTTATTAGGAAGAAGGTGTTGAAATGAATGGGTGGAGAGACATAACTGCCCTTTCTCAGCAATTATTACAACACGGAAGTGCCAAAGCCTGCAGTAATAAGATCTCCAACAGGCGCTACATGCCCACCTGAACGCTCTCCCCCTCCTTGCAGGTAAGAGGGGACTCCACCATGCTGTAGTCTTGGCCTAGAGTCCACGACTTGTCAATGAGCTGGACGTTGTTGCCCCCTGTGGAGGGGATGCCGTGGGCCCCCAGGGGGTCCTTACGGGGGGCCTGAGGGGCCCGTTTGGAGTGGTAGATGTTGAAGACCACGTCGCCTTTGCACACGTCGAAGTCCCAAGTGATCACCGACGAGGCGTCAATCATCTCAATTAGCAGCTGGAAGGTGCAGGTGGACAGAAAATTGGAAAAAGGAAAAGGATAATAATTGGGTAAACAAATCATATTTGTTTAATGGTATAGATTGAATGAATGGAATGGGATTTTTTCATAAATTTGCTAAATTTGAAACATTTTTAATCCATTTTGGAATAATGGTGATGACATCGAAAGCTACTTTAAAACAACAATGACAGACAGATGGTTCATCCAATCAACTGCCAAGTATTTTCTTGTTTCAATGGAAGGCTTCCCAGATGGACTTGTGTCTAACAATCCGTGTGGCTATATTGTATCTTTACATGGAAACTAGTAGTTTGCTGCTATAAAGTATTTAAAATATATCATAGTACAGAGCACGTTTAAGCTTTGATAACAAAGGAAACAGAATTATGAGAGCTGATTACTATATCACAATCGCAATATTTGCTAAACTAATCACAATATTACTTTTTGATCAAATGCAGCCCTACTTTAATCAATAAAATAACCAGGACTGTAATCATGAGCCAATTATGGCTTTGACCCCATCACACACCAACACCAATAAGTACATTACTAATGACTGCCTTGCTTGTAATGATAATCCATGATGAGGTTAACCAAATTAATCGTCGGTGCGGTCATTCTGCAGCGTAGGTTTTACAGCAGCACTACAAATGTCTGTAGATACACTGATAGATAAATGAGAACATCTGTTAAAGAGGTCACAAGATAATTAACCTGAAATCCACCCATTTCCCAAGAAACCAAATCCATATTGCCATGCTTATCTGGAGCACAGCTACTAATACATCACGGGTGGCACTTGTCCCAGTTTTCACCTTGATGAGCACAATGAATCCACAAAGAAAGCCACTAGATGGCAGTAGACACTATAATTCAGCCCAGGAACCAGGATATATATGGACATCCGGCTTAAAAAGAAAAAGAGAATGGCAGAGCACCCCATTTAACAGGGGTAAAAATATCCCCTCTTCCCAAGCAGCAGTAATCTTCACCTCATGGGGCGCTCCCTTGAAGATACTGGCACTCTGGTAGATCGTCTCCGTCCACAGACGAATGTCTTCGCTCTCCATTTCCTCGGACGTCCGGTACATTGACTTGGGAACAAGGCCGCCGTCTGGTATCTCACACTGCCGGTAGAACATACACGCATGCGTTTAAGAAAGACTATGAAAAGGTTTTATTGTAAATGCAGCCACAGTAGACAACGATGTTACTGTATGTACAAAGAGTACTTATCACTCCCAATCTCCCATCTCACCATGCACTCTCCTCCCAGGAAGTCAGGAATGATTTCATTGTCAATGTAGTCCACCAGTCCTCCGGGACCCTGGTAGTCATTTCCCGCGTAGATCAGAAACTTCTTGCGGGTGTTCTCGTCGATGAACGGACTCACCTGTAAGGGAAGGGAGAAGAACCAGGAAGGGGTTACATCCAACTGCTTACCGCAACTAGGTCATTCAGCAGAGCTACAATAAGGTCATGCGGAAGACACAAATCTTCAAAAGCAGCTTACAATGAGCAAGTATTATGGAGCAGGTACTGTAACTTTAGTATTACAGTACAGCATTAGGCACCTTGTTTCAAGGATGTTTACAGGTGTGCCGCGGGATCCTAACCCATAACCTTTCTGTAGGAAACCGCCCACCCTAAACATTCCACACTGCATCAGTGTTGCTCGCTGACACTTAAATGTGCACTAGACTACTAGGGCTGTGTATTGGCAAGAGTCTGTCGATACGATACTGTACGTATCACGATACAGGGGCCACTATCCAATATATTGCGATACTGTAAACAAGGTGATATATTGCGTCATAGGAATGCTAATGTGTGGCGCCGCTGCAAAAAAACACAGAATCACTTATGTAAACGTATGGATATACAGTGTTTTAAAGAATCGATACAGCGTAATATCGGGATACTCAGGTGTATCGATATTTTCTTACACCCCTACACATTCTTGAGATTTGCTCCAATTATTTCATTTTTAATATTCTATTTATCATTTTGTGTTAACATTGTTGTGGTAGTCCGGGGATATCCTCTGACAGCTATCAACTTCTCCACCATTGTTGTCGTGTGCAAGTAGGATGTGACGGTTGCTCAGTGTAGTATTTGTCCCGCCCCTTCTCTGCTGCAATTGGACAGGGAAACAGCGACAGTGATGGGCGCAGCATTTCACTTAGCAAAAAAAAAAACGCTCAGTGCCCGGCGTGAAAAAAAACGCTCGCCGCCACGGCGGGTTTTCTGGCGTTTTTAGAAGCCTGGAAAAATGCTGCGCTACCACAGGACTCAATTGAAAAATAACCCTGACGTGAGAAAAAGGGGCTTAAGATTTTAGCCTGGCTCCGCCCGACTATGCTCTCAGCTCAGTTTATTTAGCTGAGATTACAGTCTGGAAACCCTGATCACGTTAGTGTACAAACAGCCACACTGCTGGCGGCCCAATCAGCATGGGTTAGTGAGATGACGTTTAAGTCAAGAGGGTTGATGAGGAAATCAATTCAATTGCAGCAACGCCAATTGGTTCAGCGCTGTCCAATAGATTCAAAATTAACCAGAGGTCTATGCCAAGTAGGAAGATACGACTGCGAACGCTTCCCAACGGAGCGTGGCCAGACCTAGTCACCAAGTGAATATGGTCTGGTTACACCAGGCTATTAAGACATGGCAAGCGCAGAAGAAACAGGATGTTTAACTATTTAACAAGGTTGAATTCTTGTGGCAAAAAGTGTATTAGCTTACAATTAGCTTGCAATAGCCGACTACACCCTTAAATGTGCACGAGGCACTACTTATTTGGTCATCCAATACTGTTACATTCTCATCACATCTTGTAAGCTGCACCAGTAAACTCCCTCCGTCAGTCAACAACTGAAAGAGGTGGAGTGAAAGTATGCAAGACGACAGTGTTGTCCTGGCTCTCTCACCAGCGTCCAGAGGACAGGGAAGACTCTGGGAGCCCTCAGGATTAGCAGGCGCCCTAGCGTCTCTGGGTAATTGGCCTCGACCACTTCGATGATCCTCAGCAAGGCCTTGACTCCGGGTCGCCACAGGTGTCGCATGTTGAGACCTTCCAGATCCACCAAGCACGTCCAACAGCTACCAAGGGCAACACAGGACACAATTAGAACATGGATAAATGCTAGAGACTCCCCTCCCGCACATCTTCGTAGTGTATACATTTACTGTTTCTTGATTGCTTAGACACAATTGCTCGAACAACTCACGATTTCTAAAATCTTCACACAAATTTTAACAACTCACACACAATACAAACCTTTAACCTCGACCCAACGTAGAATTCAGAAATAAACCCAGGCAAGATAAATGTATAATGGTACTGTAAGGAAAAACTATATACTGTTTTGTTATAATAAAAATAAAAAGTTTTTGTGAAATATGACACTGAGTATGTAAGGAAAAGTCAGGATGTCACCAGATCTATTTTAAAGGCTTTAGCTCCCCAGAAATATAAATTAGATTTAGAGAAGATTTTATATAGTGAATTGTCCCAGGAATTTTGTTTAAGCAATAGAGAAAAACTGTAAATTCTTTCCCCGGTTTGACATTTCTTACATATTTTTAGCATTTAGCAGAAGCGATTTGCGACTTACAAGGCAAGGCAAGGTTAGTCATTATCGAAAACGCTTGAGCTTAAATAATAACAAGCTCCCCCCTCGGAAGCTCCGTCCCCACATATCGAAATGCATTGCAAAGCAAAGCACATTTTTGTTGTGAGCGGTGTTTGCCACTTTGTTTATGTTCCTGTTTACGGAGCCAGGGCTGTGTAGAAGTATCAGAGTATTTTTTCAGTACGCACAGAGAACGGTAAGTTAGCAAAATACAAGGAGATATTTGGTGAAATTCACAAAATGTGTATTATCTTACAATTGCTTGCAATAGCTGACTACATTTAAGCATTTACATGCTTACTGTAAGCGCTAATAGCACGTTCTTCTACTATAAGTCACAAATAAAAATCTCTCAGACAGAATGTGAAGCTGCTTATATAATAAACTGTATGTAATTATTTTGCTTTGACTCTTTGCACTAAGGCTGGTTGGGTGAGCATGTGCAAATGTCAATACTCTTGTCTAGTCTAACATTTGGATAATTTGTTTTACCGTGACATTCAGAGCTTACGCAGGAACCCACACATGCAAATGTCTCTGGCCGGCCTCTTATCCACCACTTCGCACTCGTCAATGTAGCGATGCCGATACTGTGGACTAAACTCTCCTTTCTGTTTTGTCCTGCATTCTATGTGTGGGCTGTACTGTGTTATCCACTTGAAGCCTACTCCATACACATCCCTACCCCTATCTGACATAGCTGATGGATAACAGATGCTCTTGCCCTCTCCAACCTAAGCACTCAGAATACCAGCCCTACATAACATCACACAGGAAAGCTAGTATTGATCTCTGCCTCATATTCTATTTACCTGATAGGTCGACCAAACACCTTGGTGTTTTCCTCACAGCGTCGAAGACCCTCTTCGTTGATTGACAGCACCTGAAATGACAAGACGAAATGTCCTTAGACGTGCTCCAGACAACAATATGTCACTTCATATTCACAGTGCCAAGCTGCTATCGTCAGAGCAACCTAGCAGTGCGCCAAAGATTAGAACAAAAACCAATAATGAATGGAACAAACATATACTTTATCTCTTATTTGACCCGATTTGTGGGACAGGGACAGTTATTATTATTAAGAACATAACCTGACATGCCAGATGGATTGTCAGTCAGACATCCATATGCGGCGCAGTCCACTGAAACGGTTTGAAAAGGTCAGGCACTTTAAAAAAAACAATACTACTACTGCAGTTGATTGGATGAACTATCTGTTTTTTTTTGCTGTTGGCAAACCTAAACCATGTTGCACACCTAAACCACGCCCGTATAGCTATCAATACAATGCTGATTGGTAAATTCAGTTGCTGCTTGGGACATATTCGCAAAGCTTTCACAGCAGAATTAAACTGAAGTTGGAGAGATCAGGATGGTCTCTGCGAGGCTATTAAGGACACAGTAACAATAGTGACCGTTCATACTCTAGATGAGAACATTTTGAAAAATTACACCCATTTCCCATTGCCAGGGAAACATTGAATAAATGTTTTGGGAATCAATTTGGACTTGGACAATTTAGAAGTTGAAACTATGAGTCTTACGTGTCGGAGCAGAGATTCCTCTCCCAGAGCTCGAACCAGTCCTTTGGTGTCCATCTGGCCCAGCCTCAGGATATACAAAGGACGCCCGTCTGCAGGAATGATCAAACACAACCCCATTCTATCAGACTGCATTAACCTACAAGCACAACAATTCTCTATCTTAAAGACAGGACGAGTTTTACTGCTTTCCATTTATTTATCCATTATTAGCATATTATCTGCTTGGGTCGTCCTGTGTTGTGGCAGTTCAGATTATAAGTGCAAAATACTGTTTTGGTTTCGCACATATAAATAATAACATTAAGGGTTGTTAAAATTATATTATCTGCATCTAAACCAATAGAAAAACAAAAGAAGGTAATATGTTAATCATGAGCATTTACTCCATCTGCTCTAAATACAGACTTCATGACAGTCTCTTGAAAAACATTAACAATGAGAGTAAGAGTGAAATACGGGTATCATAGTAACGTTGACAAATTGTTCTCATTATTATTTCAGTCAAGAGTTTAAGGTTTCTATCCGTTTGTGAAACTTGACTCTAACCTGCTACTCTGAGACCGTGACATTAGTATGGATATAAAGTTGCATAACAGAGAAACAATGTACTTATATCATGTATCTAGTAAATGCTCATACAACAATAGCCCCGGGAGCAAGTACGCTGACTTAATCTCAAAATGTAAATCTCTCCACCAGTAGCCTCACACTACCCGACGTGCCTGCAACTAGAGGCTAGCTGGTTTTAGCATTTTTCTAGCAGGACACGTTACATTCCCAAGACTATAATGTGTGCATGTTTAACATCTGTTCAGATTAAAAGGTAAAGTCAGCTATTGTAAGCTAATACACATTTTGTCAAATTCACCAAATAACTCGCATTTTGCTATTTTACCGTTCTCTGTGTTGAGAAAATAACCTGATACTTCTACACAGCCCTGGCTCCGTAAATAGAAACATCAAAGTGGCGAACACCGCTCACAACAACAAACCCGTAGTACCACGCTTTGCTTCACAGTATGTTTCGATGTGTGGAGTGGCGCCGCGCAGGGCGCAGAGGAATTTTTATTTGAGCTTGAATTTAGCAAGCGCTCTCAAAAATGACTGACCCTGCCATTAACTGCGACAGCGCATGTAAACACCAGGCCCGATTAGATCACATTCTACATAACGAGTAACCCGAAATCTTCAATTCGAAGGATTCCATTTCGTAAAGACAAAAAAAAAAAGTGTCCCGTGTAAACCCGGATAATGTCTCCCGCCCCCCACCACCACCGCCTCCTCCTCTCCTCCTACCTCGGTCGTGGTGGTGCCAACCCCCGGTGTAGTAGTCATGGAGGACCTGAGGGGAGGTCCAGGTCTCCAGCAGATAGTCCACCTGGTGCTGCTTCCTCCACGTCAGCGACTGGCACAGGATCTCCCTGCCCTTGTCCATGTTGAAGTCCCTGGCCCGCAGGAAGCGGAGGATGTGCTCGTCCTTGGGGATCTGGTAGTGGGAAGGTTCAGCTCTGAGTTCGTGTTGTCTTACTTGAATAAATTTTAATACGACTTGGCCAAGGACAACCAGCATACAGCACGCGATGTACAAATGCTTCTGCCGAAGGGAATTATTCACCAACTTTTACACCACAGTAGAAAATAGGTGAAATGGTAGGTGGCAATGTACAACGATCATAACATTGGCTGTTCACCATGGTAATCAATAAAGATAAACAGGATTCAAACTACAATGAAAGACACATGACAGTGGGGGTTACAGTACTAGATCAAAGGTAACGAAGACAGATGGGTAGGTAAATACAGTACAGTAGGTTGCCTTCATCTAATTACGTCTAGTAAGACACAGTAGATAATGCAGCACTGGCGTACAGCGGTTGCATTTTGAAGCGAAGCACTGCACCAAAGTGTGGTCGGGTGGGGACAGGGTGAGCGGTAGAGACCGGTTTAGGCCAGCAGTAACGCTGGGTTCACACTGAAGTCATGCACTCGATGCACCGGATGTCATTCACTTCAATGCAGGCCGTCTCGACGGAGTGGAATCGGAAACGGTGCCACATGCGCCCCAAACCAGAGCCATGTAGGAGAGAGAGTTGTGTCAACTTCTTTCACCCAAATGGACCGTTTTTTCACAGCAATGGAGGATCGTGGAACCTCATAACAGTTTCTGGAAGTTAGCCGTGAATAGGGTTGGGTGCCGTTCACATTTGAATAGATACCGGTAGCCAACGGTACCTTTTCTTGGTACTTTACTCTCTATAATAACATTACTGTAATTGAATGTTGTCTATGGGAAAAAACTGCGTAACTGACTCTTTACAAACAACGTGTTTTAGGAGTTCTGCTTTAGCCTATAGCCTAATTTAAGCATTACTGAACTGTGCCTCCCTCAGTTTTCCCAAACGCCCCCCTACCCTGCTAGTAGCCTACGCCAGGGCTGTTCCACTCTGGTCCCAGAGAGGCGCACCCTGCACGTTTTAGATCTCTCCCTGCCCCCAACACGCCTGCTTCAAGGTCGTTAGAAGCCTGAAGGTTGATAACGACACGTTCATTTGAATCAGGTGTGCGTTACCTTGCCCTTGTGAGTCTCCTGCAGCCACTTGCGCAGCCTGATCAGACAGCTCTCTTGCAGAGGGGTGAGGTCGCCAAGGTAACGCTTGATGTAGTCAGCGTCCAGTTTATCTGCGAGACAAGAGACCACTTTGAAAACGCCTGGAGGAAACAATCAGGACCTTAACACTAGAGGCCTTCACGGGTACAAAAAGTTGGACCTGATCCGAAGTTAGCCGAATCAATTTGCATGAATTAAAAACCATGGTTCAGTACCGAAATAACAGAACCTTATAATTGTGTTGCAATGTCATGTTGCCATCAAAAGTCAAGGAATAGTGCAGAAAAGTTGGCTGAGGAACGCACAGGTTGCCACATTCTCACTGCGGTCAAATCAAAAAAGGAAGCAAATACATTTTTAATAATTTAGACTTACCAACGGAAGCCAAGGCAATTGCTAGCATTTCAATTAAAGCAAAAATTGAATGCTTCTGATCTCCTATTGATCGTAGGTATTTGGGAATTTATATAGAGAGAAATATTTGGCAATGTTATGGTGAAATCCCCTTTGACTTATATGAAATGCTGCAGTGTCGTCCGGTGAACCCTCTCCATTATTCCAATCTCTGTCCCTACAGGCATCAACTAGAGGCCATGGGTACCAACCGTCCGATGTGCCAGCCTGACCTTCGGCCAGTCCGTCGGGCTGCACCACACCCGCCTCCTTGCTGGGTTCCTGAGTAGCAGCGCTGTCCTCTGCGTCCACGGAGAGCGGGACAGCAGCAGCGATGGCTGCCGTGGCGACAGCGGAGGAGATCTGGAGCGGTGTGGGGGGGACAGGAGGGCTGCTGGCCAGGCTGGTGGTGAGAGACCTGGGGAGAGACAGGCAGGGCGGGAGGAGGGAGGTGGAGGAAGGGGTCCAACGGGGCACGTGGGTGATGCCGTCGTCCTCCAGCTCCTTCAGGTAGAACTCGATGATCTCCTTGCCCTGAGGAGAGACAAGAGTCCAGGGAAGGGAGGAGATGGACAGGCTGGATCAATTACACTGCAAAAACTTTGACAGACAAAACATTCACATTTCACTTTTTACAGTG
The DNA here is from genome assembly GCA_027564635.1 of Typhlichthys eigenmanni. Lineage (NCBI taxonomy): Eukaryota > Metazoa > Chordata > Actinopteri > Percopsiformes > Amblyopsidae > Typhlichthys > Typhlichthys eigenmanni. The sequence goes on along the minus strand of JAODUK010079331.1, from coordinate 365 downwards.
TATTCGACAGAGTGTACAGTATATGGAACTTATACTGAGGGATTTACCATAAGCATATGGGTATATTTCTATTATAGGACCTATGTTTTTATGAACAATTATTCATGTGAGTTTGGTAGAGAATAAATACGGAAACTAGAAGACGTGGGTCACTCATGGTTACACTGGAAAAAGCTCTCAAAAACAAACAAAAAAAATATATATAAAGTAGGGGAAATATTACTTAAAATTAAGCAAAATTATTTGCCAACAGAACAGGAACATTTTACTTGACGGGATTTTTATATATGTAACACCCATTCCATATTCTACGTACTACTACTTAAAAGAATACTTATTAGAATGGGTCCTGGGTTGCTATTACT
>JAODUK010079320.1:0-15614 GCA_027564635.1 Typhlichthys eigenmanni | reverse complement strand
CTATCAAGGAGAACGGTTCCAGAACCAAGACTGTGCGTAGAGGTAAGCCCCACCAGATCTAAATGGTAGCGCTCCACATCCCGCACAAGTTCTGGCTCCTTCCCCCACAGCGAGGTGATGTTTATTTGTATAGCCATTATCTGTTTGAGGTAATAGTTATTATCCTCATTGGGCTCTATAGAAAAAAACACAATACAATCCCATAAAAAAATTTTAAAAAAACAGTTTTATCGCACTTTAAAAAAGCTATTACAATTTAGTGATGGCTGTAATAAATACCATGTCTCTAAACGCTGTCAGCCTAAATTATTTTAGAAGGTAATGCCTTCAGATAATCAGACGTGATTTGTTTGTCTGGATGCAAAGTTTACAACTATGCTATAAGGGAAGTTGCAGTGTCAGCTACGGTGGCAGATCCCCGGGTTTGTCGTGTGTTTGTCAGTGTGACGCCAAAGCCTTCCTGCTGTCACTATCAGTCTGCCTGTCCTCATATCAATCCTTCATCACAATGTCATCGCCATCATCATCATCATTATCAGTGTCTCCTCTGTCCCTCCTGTGTGTGTGTGTGTGTGTGTGTGTTCTACAATGCTCTGTCAGCTCGATGCTGACTGAGTCACGCATGTGTCCTGAGCCGTGACATCATGGACACACAATGGGATTTTGCCAAGTAGGAGGTGGGGGGGTCAACAGCTGGCAGCTAACTGGATGGGAACTGTGGAGAGAGATGGAAAGAAGCCGTTTCCAATTTACCTATACACTAAATTAAGCAGCATGAAACCTATACTGTAACGTTTTGGGAGATTGTAAAAATGTTTAAGGTGAACATTTCTTATGGCTTTTGGAGTATTTATAAGGTGTATTGAATACATTTGATATTAAACAGTAGTTCAACAACACACACTTTTCCAATAAGTTTTTTTTTAAGTTACTTCCATAGCAAAAGCTACACAACAACTGTGATACAATCAGACATATTTCCTCAAGTAAAATGCAAATATTAAACTAAAGGCTGCTGCTGCTGCTACTGTTGATTTTAATTACCATGGAACACCAATTCTAACCCCAGGGGTTAATTCCCTTCGAAGTGGCAGGACTGCCTGAGTTTATTAGGAACAGATTGTTAGTCTAGAGTCTTTTTAATAGAAACGGTGTCCTTGGATGTTTACCAGGGCTCCCCTTTTTCTCAAATTAGTTTTTGCATAGCATCAGTCACATACCCACCCCCATTGGCTACTAAATAAGGGAGACTAAATAATGGAAAACATTACAATGTAACACAATGGGGAACAGTTATCAGTATATTTCTATATTAACAAGATGAACATTATTCACAATTATATACATTAACAACTTCTTCTACTGTACTTGGTGTGAATGTTGTCAATTATACTGCACTTTTAGGGGTACATATTAAAGGGTAGCAATGTGCCTACAGCTACAGCCAAATTTGGTGATTGCTGCCATGCAGGGTGCGACCAATCACCGGGAGGGGTTGTGGGGTAGGGGGTTAGGCACCTTGTTCAAAGATGCTTACAGTTAGGTCAACACCGGGGTTTGAACCCACAACCTTTCGGCTGGGAGCCAAACACCCAGACCACTCGACGATCCTGTCCTATCACAAGACAATCTATCACAACCTTTTTACAGAACACACTTTGCTATTGGTTAAGTGACTAGACATTGAGGGGTTTATTGTGTTTAGGTTATCACAGCCATCTCCTTGTAACAGACGTGTTGCTAGCAGCTGCCAACAGTGACAGATGCCTAGACTGTCATGGAGACTGAGAGGAAAAACAATGTACAGTTGCAACTATAGAACTATATAATGGGTAGTAACTGCCCCCCACCTCTCTCTCTCATCTCGCTAGCTCGCTCTCTCTCTCTCTCATTTTGTTTACTTTTCTGGTGACGCCTTCATGAATCTGAGATTGCTGGACTTTAACTAGAATGGTAGAGCAGTTACATTTGCCAGGCACCTTGAAAGTCATTCTGGGAGTTACACACTATTCACACATGCCCGAACATAATCAAAGAGGCGCATTAACACGTTTTGCTAGCCCCGGACCCCCGGTGCAGATGGAGGACAAAATGCCTTTGCGATGTGTGTGTCTCTCGCTCGCTCTCTCTCTCTCTCTCTCTCTAAGCATTTAACAGTAAAATAAGGATTTATAGTATAGTAGATTTACAGTAGCTACAATCACCAAGAAATAACACATAAATACATGTTAAAAATAAAATATTAATATGTACATTGCCAGCATCAATATTGCATTAGGGTAGAATAAGAATTACACTGACTGATTTCTCTCTCTCTCTCTCTCTCTGCTATCCTTGCTCTCTCTCTCTCTCTCTCTCTCTCTCTCTCTCTCTCTCTCTCTCGCTGCTATCCTTTCTCTCTCTCTCTTGCTGTCCTTGCTCTCTCTCTGTCTCTCTCTCTGTCTCTCTCTCTCTGTCTCTGTCTCTCTCTCTCTCTCTCTCTCTCTCTCTCTCTTGCTGATATCCTTGCTTACCCTTCACATCCTGCCACTCTCCTCACTCATCCTTGGCCTCACTCCATCCCTCCTGGACGGTAGCGTTGATGAAGGTTCTCTTTGATGTCAGTGATCCCCCTCCCCACGGTGCTGCTGGGGGAGGGGGGGGGGGGGGAGAGGGAGACTGATAATTCCATTTCTGACATATTTTCTGGCACAGTTTCAGCAGATATCATCGCTATTGAGAAGAGAGTCTGTTCCGTTCCCCGTCTGCAGGCTTGGATCCATAAATCTCGGCCCAGAAGAACTAGCCGTGACATGTCAACCATATTTTATTTCTGCTGTACATCCCACATTTTTTTTGTTTCAACTCCCCCAGTCAGAGTAAAAACCTAAATCAACATTTATGATATTTAAAATGTTTATTTTTCATGTACACTAATGTGAGATAGAGATCTGAAGTACCGCACATGTTAAGGTTAGCACTGGCGCAGCTGCATCTGAACATGTCTGAATACAATCAAATACTATTTTACTAGACCTTTTTAAAATAATATACACTGTTATTATTAGTGTAAACAATCACCTTCACAATATGTACATCCAAAATTGTAAGGAAGGATGTGTGTGTGTGTGTGTGTGTGTATTCGCTTGTGTGTCCGTGTCGCAAGACCAATATTGGGGGGAGGGGGAAACAACCTGTATGCTTATTGCATATATGTGAGTAAGGGGGTGGAATGTGATTGTAATGGCAAGTAGGGTTGGAGGAACAGGTGAGAGTGAGGGAGAAGCAGAGGATTGATTGGTGATGTAACTTGATCCAGGCCAAATGGATGGTGGTTCCCGCTAAGCAATGAGAGCCTATGAGTGCAGCAGAGATGATGAAAGAGAGGGAATGGAACCTGGGTAGCAGGAGATTCTCTGCGGTTTGACCTGGTGGCATTCAGCTCAGTGTGGGTCTCTGATGGTTCCGCTTCAGCTCATTACTCATAGCCTCCGTCCTAGAAGACCTACACACACTTGGTGTGCATACGTCATCTACACACACTGGCCATGCAAACATACAAGCATCATCAAAGCGGAGAATGTAGGCTTTACAGATTCAGCTGCTCGCTGGTGTGGCAACAGTCGCCATGCCATTGCCATGGGAGAAGGTTTTCTGTTATTCTCCTCTGTGATTGGCTGTAATGGTGTGCGTCCCAAAGAGGATGGTATGTGAGCAAGGCAAACACCAGCCCAGTTCTTTAAAGTACTTTCTACAATAAGTTCTACAGTACTTGTGTTCATCCACTAATGTTTTTCAAAAACATAATTTGCCTATACATATATTCTATGTATGGATTTAATTGAGTGTACACGGTGGTTGACTACTGTAAATACATGTTTGTACTATAAAATGCATTGGATCAACCACTTAAGGAGCTTTGGAACGTTTGATTTTTTTTCCCAGTTGAGCACAGTTGAGCCCATAACAGTTAATAATGTTTTCTCCTAAATAATATCCACAGTGGGTTTAATCAACACAGCAGACACCCTGCGACACACCTCACTCGCTGCGCAGGTGTCAAACTGGCTTCGACTTCCTGTGATGTAACCATCTGCTCCAGCTTGTTTCTCCCTTGAATTGGATTTTCTCTCTCTTCTTCACGAGATCGGCGGTGTCGTATTGATTTCCCTGAGAGATCAAAGAAATGTAATCTTTGTCGAGCGCTGTTGGAATTGGACTCTGCTATAAGTCTCTTTCTCCTCCCTCTTCCAAAAACTCATTAGGCAACATGGCTGATACTTCACCCGTCTGGTGGCCAAGCTGTGTGTGTGTGTGTGTGTGTGTGTGTGTGTGTGTGTGTGTGTGTGTGTGATAAGTCATTGTACTGTACTGTACTGTAATCACGTGACTGCTCTCATATTGCCAGCATATGTTATGCTGATGGTCTGTGTCTGTGTGAGCTTGTTCGAGTGTGCGTGAGAGATTGTGAGAAGGATCGGCTGTGTCAAAATAATAGAAAAGTAGAAAAGTGATGTGGGGGGGGGGGGGGAGGGTGTGGGGGTGTGTGGGGGGGGGTTGACTCAATTAAGAATCTCAAACAGCTCTTTGTGTGTCTCTCGTGGGCTAAAGATAAAACACAATACCATACCCCCAGGAATACATCTTCATTTTATCGCACTTTCTCTCTACAGATTAAACTGTTTTTTTTTGTTTCCTAAACATTTTATTTGTATTCTTTTTTTTAAATTTGTGTGTGTATGTGTGTGTGTGTGTGTGTGTGTGTGTGAGGTGCTTAAGTATAAAACACATTGGTCCTCATTTGTATTCATCAGTTCTGTGACTTTCTGTAGTCTGATGGGTTGTGTTGAACAGATTACATTGCAACTGAATTAGCCATGTGTTGGTCCCTAACAGTGTCTGAGACTGCATTAAAGGGGTATTATGTTACACTTTAGATGCATCAATGGCCCCTGGTCATTGGGTGTGTTGGAGGTTTTACCAGTTCTCTGAGATTGTTTTAGTCCTTTTTCTTTTATTTTTATTTTTATCCAAGATATAGAAATAAATGCCAATAAATGTATTGTTATCTGTTCATGATTGTGCAATGTTTTCATTAGTTGTCTGAAAATAAATGTCTGGGAGAGGAGATTCCTCAAAGTGATCTGGAATGACTACAGCTACAAGGAGCATGTAAGGGTTAGGCATCTTGCACAAGGATGCATTCAGGCAGGCCCATACTGGGGCTTGAACCAGAGAGCTTGGAAATATAGAGCGCTCATCAGAGGGCACTTCTGCATTTTATTTTTGAAAAGAGGTGGAAGGGGGCTTTTCACCCTTTATGCAGACCAGAACAACCCATGCAAGTCATTGTGGAGGTTCACTGATTTCACCATACTATTGGCCATATGTTTCCCTCTTGGAGTGTTAATAGATATTTTTTTGCACAGTATATTACAATAATTCATAAGTACCTACGATCAATCTGAGGCCACAATCATATTTCTGCAGCTGTTTTGGAGGTAAATTGACTTAGTCTCAGGCTATGCGTGGTAGATTTAGCTGTCTGGGTGCTGCCTACGTCAACCTCCACAGCAAAATGCCATTGGTAACACGCCAACTTAAGACATTGAAATGCATTACAATTGTTATCTGCTACAACCTTCCAGCCGGGAGTCCATTTCTCCAGACCAGACCACCAGAGTAGGATGTCTACACTGTTAAGTGGCATTGATATTCACATGCACATAACATTATTCGCCAATATTCTGCCAATATTCCTGCTAAGCTGTACAATTAATATTCCACTAATATCTCCATATATTTGTAGCTGTGCATATGCCGATTCATAAAAAAACGCCCCCATGACATTCTACCGATACGTCGTTTAAATATCTTAAATGCCCTACAGAGGAATTTCCCTCCTTTTCTGCATTGATGTTTTATACATATGGAATACGCATCTCAATTGGGGTTTTTACCACAGTTTTAGACCTGTCGCCTGTTTACAGTCAGATATGTACGAACAAACCAGCTAGCCTAATGTTTGCGTGGTTGGGGTAAAGATGCATGCCCTAAAGAAATGTCCAAAGAATGATCTTTATACTGAATACTATTGGCATTTCCCATCCACACTGGCAGTACACCACACTGGCTCCTTTGCGTCGAAAGGAGCCAGTTGAGGTGGTACGGGCATCTGGTAAGGATGCCCCCCTGGGCGCCTCCTTTAGGAGGTTTTTCCAGGCACATCCTGCTGGGAGGAGGCTTTGGGGAAGACCCAGGACTAGGTGGAGAGATTATATCTCCACACTGGCCTGGGAACGCCTCGGGATCCCCCAGTCAGAGCTTGCTAATGTGGCTCGGGAAAGGGACGTTTGGGGTCCCCTGCTGCAGCTGCTGCCCCCGCGACCCAACTACACGGATAAGCGGGAGAAGATGGATGAATAGATGGATGGATTCCACCCACATTATCTTAATCACGTTCGGAATAAGGCCTAATTCAGAATATCCAAACAGAATATGATGTTAACGTGACCTGTATCAAATTCGGGAATATTGTCATAGTTGGAATAATATCAGAATATTGGTGTACATGTAAATGTAATCATTGTTGATGCTCGTCCTATTTATTTATTCTCTTTGGATAAATGGAGTGTCTTTTCGTATGGCAGTTTAAAAACCCCGGACTGCACTACAATAAATAGAATGGAGCAAACTGTCTCTGCACGTTGCCTTAGGCCCCGATCACACAGAGACACGTCACTAGAAAAGCATTGCCAGCAAAACCAGTCGCGTTGCTCGTCAATTTGACAGTTGGCCCAGGCAGCCATTCTCTTTGGCGCAGGCAGCGCGTCTCTGTTTGATCGGGGGTTTTTCAAAGGGCTTTTGAAGCGGCCGCACTTTTAGCGACGCTTGTGATCGGTGACTTAGCGTACTGTAGCTAGGAGCAATGGGCTTTGGAAGTGCTAGGAAGTGCCATGGCTTCCTAGCACTTCAGTTGAAATTATTAGTGTTTATGTGCGGGGAGAGTATTTGTTACGGGGTTGCAGTCGACGCAGTTCAAGCCAGGTCAGACTATTAGACCATTCACTGAAGGACACTGCATTAGAAACTCTCACTGTATAGCAATAGAAGAATAATGGGAAGGGTATGGCTGTACATGCTGTACATCCCTTCCTCTCTGTTTGATGAGGTGTGCCGTTGCCAGACAATTAGTGCCAGTACGGGCTGCACTGTACACTGAATAGTATCCACGTGCGCACACACACACACATACACACGGCCAACTGTCTTTTTGCCTTTAGGTTGCTTGTTGTTCTCTAAGCCTCCCACAGGTAAGACAAGCCTTTCTGTTGGAGGAGTGGGCATTCTGACAGCATTGCACGCTTGTGTTTTGGCTGGTAGTCGTTCCAGCAGACGTCCCCTTGTGTTGACAGTTTTTAGTTGTCGTGCCACCTACAAGCACAGGCATCTCGGGAGACGAACCTGCTGCCAAGAAATTCTCCTCTTCTCTGGCTGGTTATTGTATTGCTTTAGAGATGGAGTAGCCTGGATGTGATAGGGTCTGGAGGTGGGGTGAAGGTGTTCCCGTTACTCACATCTCGATGGGATTCAGTTTCTCACCTTTGATATTATTCTCTCTTTCCAATTCTCCAGCCTTTTCCTTCAGTCTATTTTCACCAAATTATTCCTTCAGGTTTGAAAGATTGCATATTGTTACATCGTGTTCTACCTCGGTTGAGCCCAAGGCCTTGTTAAAAAGGAGATATTAAAGGTATAGTCAGCTATTGTAAGCAAATACACTTTTTGTAAAATTCACGAAATACCTCCTCACATTTCGTTAGCTTAGCATTCTTTGTGCATGCTGAAAATATAACGCTGCTTGGCCCTTAAAAGTCAACAAAATAATTTTAAAATGGATCCTACAGTAAAATGTATGGGCAACCAGTGTAGTGAGGCCAGGATGGGAAATGTGCTCGTATTTATGTGTTCCAGTTAAAAGACGTGCGGCTGCATTTTGAACCGTCTGGAGACGAGCAACAAGTGACCCATTGACCCCCACATACAGTGCATTACAGTAATCCAACCGAGTGGTTACAAAAGTGCTTCCTTGGTGTAATTGACTTGATTTTGGCTAATTGCCGTAATTGAAAAAAGCTTGACTTAACAACAGCCCTAATCTGTCTGTCCATCTTAAAGTCAGTCAATTTTCACCCCTAAATTTGTGATTGTTGGCTTTGAGTACTGAGCCAAGGGACCCAGATCAACAACGGGGGTCCCAGTTTTACCACCAAAAAACATAACTTCCGTTTTACTTGCATTAAAACTTAAAAAGTTTGAGTGACAAAGTTACGGTTTATGCTGTGCCTCAGCAAAGGAGGCTGTTTTACTGGCCTGTTCGGCCTGAGAGCGCCCTCTGCTTTCCAGCCGTGAACTGACGCAGAGGACACTTGGCACTGGTCAGCTTGTTACCGAGTGGCAGGAGGCCCTGTGGGAAGCTGACGCGATTGGCCAATTCCCCCCCCCCCCAGCCCATCCACCCTCCACTTTGCTATTGGCTGATATTTACAAGGCACAACTGCTTGTTTCTCACACCTGCATTAGAAAAAGATGACCAGAGTCCTGCGAGCCCTTGCTGGATCAATATCTAACCAGGTCTTCTGTGGGGGAAATTCTGTCCAGGTGTGGCTTGGACAGGGATGACAGAAATCGAATAAGATGGATTGACCTTAACTCCCCTCATTATTTGGTTGCTATAGTAGGATGCGCTGCAGAGAGAACATGCTGAGGTTACGACCTTGGTGGAAACACTAGAGGAGCTATCACCCCGGTGTGGCTTTCTACTTCACAGGTTATCAGGGTCCCACAGCACCTCAGCATGTGGTCGTCTCACTACTTATTGATTGAATGTGCTGTATTCAGTCAGGTGCTGGGATGGGAGTGCCTTTCGCCCACCCTCCACCCATCTTCCAGAGCAGCAGATTGCTCGATGCAGCCTGGTGTAATCAGACAAAATTTTCTCTTTGTGAATAAGGTCTGGCTACGCTGCATTGGGAAGAGTTAACAGTCATTGCCGCTTACTGGTGGTAGACATCTGGTTAATTTGGAAACTGCTTGACATTTAACCAACTGCCGTTGCTACAACAGTTTCGATCACCACGTCTACCACCATTTTGAAACAAGCTTGACATCTCACTAACCCACCCTGATTGGTCTGCCAGCATGGTGGCTGTGAAAACGCTAATGTGAACAGGGTTGCACACTATAATCTCTGCGAAAAACATTGTGCTGAGAGCAATAGTCGGGCGGAGCCAGGCTAGGAGCGATGTGCCTTTGCCGCTTCCCTGGACGGTGTCAAGGTATGATGCGCTCAAATATATCTCCAGCGACGTAGATCGGCTGCGGCTGTAATCGTTTCCTGTAGATCCGTCCACCCGTCACGGCAGCGTGGGTTTTTCCTTGCCGGCTGGCCTCTCCTGCTCTCTGTCAGAGGCATTACAGCTCTCATCTGTATCAGTCGGCTTGTTCTCCCGAGCCATACGTCAGCTACCTGGCGTGCCACAGAATCAATAATTTTCAATTGGTTGGTTCACTTGAAGGGTGACATTTAGCACTGCCATTTTTAGGACGTTCTGTGAGAGGCCTGAAGTTGGCGGAGGTGAGTTGGGCGGAATGGGAAGCTAGCGATCCGTGAGTAGATATTTGCTCGATTTTGACACGAAAGTGTATTGGCTAACAACAATTGCTGACTCCACCTTTAAGACAAATTAAGACAAACATGGATTTGGTCTGTTTGATTGGACAAAAAGTGCAGGTGTCTAGCTGCTGGTGAGGGGGCAACACCAGTGTTCTAGACACACTTTGAGGTCTTACTTTGAGCTTGTTATAGATGTAATGTCCTTCCTCGGACCTGACTCATCTCTGTGAGGCAGTCTGTAATCAAATCGGCTGGGTATTGGCTGCATATATACCTGCTCCTGTGCTAGGCGGACCACATGTTAACTTAACAGCCCCCGACCCACTTCAAAACCATCTGCACAAGGCAGACAACCAAGAACATCCCTCTAAGTTTACCATCACAACCATATAGCTGCACTGCAAAAAATGAATGAAATATAAATGCAAAATTATTATTTATGATCTTGCTTATGCTTAAAACAAGCAAATGTGCAGTGCAGAAAGTGAAATTCACTTGATAAGACTTCTTTAACTTGATAAGATTTCTTAAACACGTTCACTTAAATTAAGTCACTAAGATAAGCCATTTATATTTTACATCTAAAAACAAGATTATCACACTACGTTTGATATAGTTTTTTTCCTTGGTGTCTCTGTTTATTTCAACTCTCTCTCTCTCTCTCGCCCTTTCCATTTCCTGGAGCCCACTCAGTCTCAAAGGCCTAATGACAAGACCATCCTCCCCTTAATGTCTATCTTCCTCTCCGCTCGGCCAATTACCAGCTTTTATCTCTGTATGTCAGCCATTAGCGCTGCGGTGGCTCCTCCCTTGCAGACACTAGGGGCATCCGCATGTGTCGCCATGGGGACGTATACTGTACCCACTCAAATAGATATACACACAGCACATATACTGTACGTGCGCATGCAGGTGTTTGTATTTGTGCTTGTTTTATAAGGTCGAGTTAGCATACAGTACAATATATGCTGCGTCTAAGGTTTGGGACGTCCTGCGGTTAAGTTTCTCCGTTCCCGGTGTCAACATGTTCGTTTCTCACGCTGTTAGTACATTTGCCTAGTGTTTGCATAATGCCTTATACCCGCCACTGTTCACAGATCCGGAACGCACCAATAAAACAGCTTGAGCACGTCATGTGGCCATCACATTATTCTACTGATTGATTCAATTAAAATTGCGCTGTACTCTATTTTGATTCAATAGCGACACAGATTTGATCACCATTGATATGAACGGATATGAAAGAATATGGATGGAAATCTGCTGAAAGACAGAAAGAAGAATCAACTGGCACTAAAGACTCATGTGTTTAAGTAGATATATTTAAGTAGAGTCTCAGTGACAGAGAGAGGGAGAGAGAGGAGGAGAGAGAGCTGGTAGGTCTCAACGTAGACCACACAGGGTGACGGACACACATACCGTGCACACACACATAAATGTCTATGTTTTTCCTGACTACAGCAGGGCCTCCTTAGGGAGATCTGTGTGGGTGGGGAGTTTAGAGCACACACACCCTTATCTCCTCAACGAGTCTTAATGGGGTAATGGAAACCTCCAAATGCATGCTGGGAACGAACAGAACGCAGACGGTGTGACTGAGACGAGACACGCCAGGGCCACGTTTCAGGCAGGGTTAGGTTAACCTATGTTTGATTTGTATGTAATATAAAAGTGATACTTGATGTCGAGTTTATATGGTTGATATATGTGTAGGTCTATGTGTGATTTGGCACGCATATTGTGTGATTCCAAAACTTTCACCGAGACACTTTTATGCCATAATTTTACTCTATTCATCAAATAATGTTAGAAAAATATATAATTACTGTTGGAGCCCTATTGGAAATTTAAGGATTATTGTTTACATTTCTGCCATAAAACTGCATGGGCAGCACAAACTATACACACTACAGTCACCAAGCTTGGTAGATATGTCCCAATTCTGGAAAAGATCTCCCAAAAATCCAGACAACTCTAGGGGGCAAAATAATAACCACATTTACGTTTTGGCTTATATCTGGAGAACCGTATGGGTTATAAAAAAATGTGTTAGTTTCCCATATTGCCTGAATGCTCATGAATCGAATGGGCCAATTTCCGCCATTTTGAAAAAACGAAATGTTCATGGAAAATGAACTAGTCCAAGGCCGTTAATGCAATTCTCACAAACTTTGGTACAAATCATCTACAGACCATGGTTACAAAACAGTGTATAAAAATTTTTGATCTGACGTGCCGTTTTAAAGTTGTGCACCAATAAACCTTGAAGGTGTGGCCCAAAATGACTCTTTATTTTCTTCCTGTTGTTGCCAGGTCAGTTTGAGTACAGCTGATAGTATAACAGTGTAGAAATTAAACACTAAAATGGACATGATCTTAGGAGTCAATCAGCGATTATATGCTAATAGGTGCTTGTTCTGTGTGCTTGCTGAAAATGTATCCGATGTTTCTCACAGCCCTGCCTCTGTAAATAGGAACACTAACACAATGGTGCGGACCGCACCACACAACACTATCCCAGCATTGGGTGTTCAATGTGGAGGGCGGAGCTTCTGAGGGAGCACCCTGTGTAAGTGATTCCCAACCCTGGTCCTGGGGATCTCCTGCCCTGCTCCAACACGCCTGATTAAAATTAATGGGTCGTTATCAAGCTCTGCAGAAGCCTGGTGATGACCCATTCATTTGAATCAGGTGTGTAGGTGCAGGGAGACATCTACAACATGCAGCACAGTGGGTCCCCATCCAGGACCAGGGTGGGTGAAGGGAGCATGCCTTCATTGCTTTGATCCCGTTCAAATATCAACAACAGCCTTTCTCCACTTTCTGAGCACTAAAGTGGGCACAATGGTCATGTTGAATGAGACAAACCACATGGCCTCAGAGCATCTGGTACAGGCGAGGGTGCAGCACCTCCCCCATCTCCTCTTGCTTCAGGTGGAGTGTTCAGTTGTGTCCCTGGCAGGGCCGGCCACTCGGCCTTATCTGCCGCCGTTCAGGGAGCCGGCCCGTTCATCCTGGCAGGCTCTGATTTAATTGTACAGTTGTGGATGACTGACTTTCACCTTCAGCCCTCCAACCCAGACATAAGCCTTGCTTCCTCCACCTGTGAATGCCAGGGAGAGGTACTGTACCGTACTTGTATGTAGTAGGGTGGCATGATATTATGACAATCTTATTGGCCACTAATGTTTCCTCTTCGATCTCCATTGTGTGGTCGTCTCTCCCAGCAACCAATCTTACTTTTCTGTCTATATCGAACACAACTAAGGCACACAGCCAACGGACGCATCTCTCCACAAAATAAACAAATTAGCCCAATTTCTTTATCAGTGTCGTGAACTTGATTGCTTTTACTGGAAAACCTGCAGTTCTTTATAGGAGTGCAATACTTAATATAACACTTAAAATGAAACTCAACGAAAGGAGGTTTAACACGTGAACATGCCATTCTAAGCTCTCGTTACACCCCTTACTTCATACAGTACAGTTATACAATATATTTCTTACCACTCTTGCTTCACCCTGTCAAGCATCATTCTGCGTATGTTCAATTTATGTGGCTTGGCCTCGGCTATTACCATCCATGGATGACTGTGTTAGCATGCCATTTCATTAACACTGTGTTGTCTTAGTCCCCCTCCCACACACACACACCATGTCATTATCATGCAAATTACTGGAAATTATTACACAGTAACCTGTTTAGAAATTGTAACTCAATTACGAGCATACATGTTAATTTGCATGTACCCATTCAGAATTTGAAGAGAGAGAGAGAGATATGATTGGACATTAATTGCAGTAGAAGAAGTGCATAGAGCATTAGGATGGCTTTCAAGTGCTATTCGCTGTAAAAGGTCACTGAGGAAAGAATAAACTTTAGACCTACTGTATGGGGCGCTTCAACACAAAAACTATTGATTTCTACTGAGTCAACAATCAGCCAAAGTGGAAACATTGCAGCCTCTCAAACCAGATGATTGGACAGGTTGGTTCAATTAGCCTACCCTAAGTTTGGCTAGGACCAGGAATATCGTTCTTGTAATGCAGTAATACAGCAGTACTTGTAATATTTTTACTGTTTTGGAAAAAGTAATTAGTTACATAATAGGTTAATGTGTCTGTTGTGTGTATTGTGCTATACAGTAGATAATGTATTTCCTTTCAATCTATAGTATGCGTGTACATCCCTACAGTGCTATCCTCCTATGCTAGTTTTGTGGGGTACTTCATATTTTACAGTTGTGTTGATGATAACCAGTACTGATCTGATCATAACTTGAACATATAATTGTTCTTAGAGGTAGCTTGCGTGGTGAAACCAGGGAGACACAGAGCATATTTTAATGTTGACATTAGAGACTTTTATAGTCAGTTGTTGTTGATTGTTGTATGGGGAATGTGCTGTATAACCAAGGGGATAAGCTCTCCTAATCACATCACTGTCTCCTTGAATTATAATTTGCGTGAACGGTCGGTTGATCTAGAGGGAAATTGGATGGAGCAGTGCTCTCCCTCCTGGGAAATTTCAAAGTCCAGGCCTCTATTGCGTTGATTAGAAGGCCAATGCCCCGTTTTCTCTTTTAATAGACATATTTGGTGCGTGTACAAATGGCTGCGTCAGTGCTTACAGCTTACTTACAGCTTTAAGTTTATTTTGCCTGTCATTTCGCTGATGTATGACTTTGTCCAGATGTGGTATTTAACTCAAGCTTAACTGCTCTAATGAACCAAAACCTCGGGTAATTGAATATGCTAGTCTCACAACACTGTACTACTGTATGTCAATTGAAACCTTATAAGTTGTTTCTGAATTAAGTGAAGAGAACTAACCTTATATGAATTGACATGCAAGTGAAAAAATATATATTTTTCCTGCATAAAGTTGACAGAGCTATGCAGTCATGGACAATTCACAGTGACCAAAATATTTTCCTGCTTGCTAACGATTCCAAGTTTGGTGTAATTGGCACCTACAAACCCTTACCAGCTTGCATGGGACAGCACTTGGCTTCCTTATTTAGGCAGTCTTTCATTTATATGGGTGAAGCCAGCTCCTTTGCATCCATATTTTGACATTTACCCAGCATCTTGACAGCCGGCAGTACAGTACCACCTCAGTGGGGCTGAATGGTAACGGCCGCCAATAACCTTTTGGAAGCTAAAATGAGGAATAAAAGGTGCCGGGCATGCTTATCTCCTCCCCCCCCCCGTTATAATTTCACTACTCTCTGCTGCTTGTTCGCTGACAAGGTGGTAAACGCAGATGTGTCTTGTCGCACACTGTCTTTCGGAAAGAATTGACCCACATGGTGTGTCTGTCCATCTCTGCAGACACCAGCATGTTATCTTTTGATAGCTGTGTGTGTATGAACACACACAATTCACAGAGAAGGCCTACCTAGGCTTCCTAAGGTAACATACTCATTAAGCTATGTATGTGAAAAGACACTCAGGCTTTTACAGCGTTGCAGTATTAGAGATTCATGCTCCATTTCAGCTTTCAGAGTTGAGTAGCATCTCTGTTCTTTGTGTGTGGGTGCATGTGCCATGTGCATGTATTTTTACATGTCAAATATTTATTGCCACTTCTCTGTAATCTCTTTCATCTCATCTCATTCCTGCATGCTTAATCATCTCCAGTGTTCACCAGAATACTGAATGAGGCTCTCTGCCTCGCTGTTCTGCGGAATGAGCCCCTTACAACACTTACTGGTAAGGGTGTCTATCTGTACATGTGGCTGTTATCTGTCTGGATACATATGTGTGTGGCATATTGTACAGTACTGTATGTGGGTGTGGCTTTTGACAAATATGATTAGATTATTACTTTTTATATTATGGCAATATGTTGGCAAAAATATAGGATGTGATGTCAGACCGCGGTTCGGTGACCTGGGGATCTCATCACTGCTTTTTGCAGATGATGTGGTCCTGATGGCATCATCGGTCTGTGACC
>JAODUK010079309.1:0-15615 GCA_027564635.1 Typhlichthys eigenmanni | reverse complement strand
TATATCCCATGAATGTAATTAAAAGGAAAAGTAGAAATAATGAAAATATAGAACATTTTGATGAACACTACACACATTTACTTCCAGCACCAGTGACTAATTCCTGTGAGTCCTTCCCATTTACATTGGAAGTGATCCAAACACAGGTTATTATGGAAAGTTTAAGTTGCCATTTCCACTCATTGCCGGTGGTGACTCAGTAGTAATCTGAAGTGATACATGGAATGAACTGTGGTTTTCTACATTCTTTCATAGTGTTTTGAGTTGAAAGCAAATAAACTATTCGATGAGTAATAATATGTGTAATAACGCGTAATACCGTGTAGCTTGTAGCGGTAGCGGTATTACAATCACTTTACCGCACCGTTGTGACGAAAAGAGAGCTGAGCCGGAAGGTAAAGCTCTCGATCTTCCATGCAATTTTCGTTCCTACACTCAGCTGTGGTCATGAAGGGTGGGTCATGACTGAAAGAGTGAGATCACGGATACAAGCAGACAAAATGGGTTTTCTCAGGAGGGTGGCGGGTGTCTCCCTTAGAGATAGGGTGAGGAACTCAGAGTAGAGCCGCTGCTCCTTTGCGTCGAAAGGAGCCAGTTAAGGTGGTACGGGCATCTGGTAAGGATGCCCCCTGGGCGCCTCCCTATATGGAGGTGTTCCAGGCACGTCCAGCTGGGAAGAGGCCTCGGTGAAGACCCAGGACTAGGTGGAGAGATTATACCTCCACATTGGCCTGGGAACGGCTCGGGATCCCCCAGTCAGAGCTGGCTAATGTGGCTCGGGAAAGAGAAGTTTGGGGTCTCCTGCTGGAGCTGCTGCCCCGACTACGGATAAGCGGATGAAGATGGATGGATGGATGGATGGTGTAGCTTGTACTGCTATTGTCCTGACCACAAGCCAGATTAAATGTACATCTCATTTAGCGCATGACTCCATCATACTGTAGGTCTTGATGCAGCCATCCGCTCCTTAACTCTAAATCTTAGGTGTTGCTAAAAAGAGATTACCTTCTTTGTTCTGTAGTCATTTTCCATAGTTTTCATATTCATCAAAACAGTTGAAAAACAGAATGGAGATTTTATTTCCAGGAAAAGCATCCTGTGTATCAACAACTGACACTGAAGTACATTGTCTTGTCTATATCCAGGTTTGGGAAATAACTGATTACAAAAAACTGTAACTGTAATTTATTACAGTTACCAGCTAAAACAGTGGAATCAGATTACAGTTTTTTTTTTTTTTTATTGAATTATTACTTCTAGGACTACTTTCAAATTTAAAAGGGACATTTGCAGAAGAAAAATGCATAAAACAATGTCTGTTCTCTTATTAGCCATTAATTAATGTCAATCAATAATTTAAATAAAGCCCTATCTGATCCCCTAAACAACCTAAACCGTCACAAAAATATAAATTGTTGTCACACCAATGTAGTAAATTGCTTTGGATGGCATTTCAAAGAACAATGTTTAGGTGTGAAGTAATCTAAAAGTAATGTAAAGTAATCAGATTATGTTACTAAATTACTAAAATACTAAATTACTAAATTAATAAAATACTAAAATACTGATTAGAATTTTAGTCTGGTAACTAACTGTAACAGATTACATTTAAAAAGTAACCCAACCCTGTCTATATCCAACAGTATTGTTTAATGTAATAAGTACATGTCTTTTAAGTATAATAATGAAATTACTTTTTTAAAGATCACATAATGGACACAACATCAGCTGCCAATTGCAGAAATGTGACGTGCTTCTGCAATGTCACAAATTATATGGTCAGAGATCCAATTTTTTAAAAGGCATATCACTTCATTGTCCATCTGGCTTCTGTTAGCCTGAAATACCTCTCCTGTACAATCACTAAACAAATGCACAGCGTTATGTGATACAAGTAGTCAAGGTTCTCATTAGTTCAATAATCTGCAGGTTCTGTGTACAGTAAGTTTGAGTCAAATTGGGCTGTCTGTTTAAGGTTACAGGAAGTATACAATTGAGTCAGTAATCTTCCTTTTCTCTGACTCAGGCCTTTGAACTGGGAAATATGAGCGAGCATAAGGAGGCACCTGTTGTTGAAAGGATCATTTTCCAAAATGCTCAAAAGATGAGTAACAGGTTGACTGCATTGGTTTACTTCCTTTGGAGCGATTTGCTTTGAAAATATGTCATCTTGGCCAGCGAATTTAGTAAGAGATCTAACATGCATAGCACATTTATGGCACAAAATAATGACAACAGCTAGATTTTTGTTTAAAGCCACCTATAAAATGTCTAAACCAATTACACATTTTATACCAGGCACACTGTTGCTGATTAATTTCAAAAGGGGAAATAATTGTTCCGGCAGTTTCACAGACCTCTCATATGACAGTTGGTTAAATGAAGAATAGTGATTGAGCATTCCACTGACCTCACCAAAATCTGTTTCATATGAAAACACTTTACATAACATTTTGGCCCATTTATGTTGGAATGGAAACAGTACATGGCGCATTAGTTGGTATCACATGTATGCCACAACAGAAGTCTGTACAACTTGTCTGAAGTGTTCTGTGAAAGAATTTAGAACTCTAGAAAATGATTACTCAGTTTTTCAAGGTGCCCAAAAATGGAGTATATTTGAACTTGATGATCTGTATAGTTTCAACAGAAGTATTAACATTTAGTGGTACAGAATAATCTATTTGTGGGATATTTTGAGCATTTTACACAATGTTGCATTTTAGTTAAAGTGGCCATATTGGGATAACAGATGTCTCACACAGCTTAATATATTGAAATGACATACTGTATGTTGCATTTCATCATGGTATTCACACCATGCCACAGCCACACCCCCAAGGTTTTTACCATACACCTGGGAGTATGAAGAAGGACATCAAAGGTATATATATAGCTTTGATGATGTAGGTAGGTTACTGCAATATTGATATTTCAATATTGTGCTGTTTTTATGAATACATATTTTCAGCTAGGTAGTTGCTCAGCAAAACAGTACCCGTTTTGTACAGAACAGTTATTGCTAATCATGGCCAGAAAGAAATAACTGAAAGTCACACATTTATCCTCACAGACAAGTAGAGACCTTTATTGGTTTATGTTGCATATTCACTAGAAACTGCTTGAGATGTATTTATTAAGGACTTTATCAAACATTGGGAAATTCTGATTTCCTCTATACCCTATGCCAGTGAACATATATGAGCTGGTGGAATGTTTATATACGGATTTTGTCAACATTGGTGAATCTTACATTTCTTATGTTCAGACAGAGCATTTCATTATATAGCTTAATGTTTTAAAAATAAATGAATTGGCCAGAAAACACTGACAGGAGGGTTTGAATTATTTTAAAGGGTATACATGAACACTGGTAGCCTATTTGAAGTCAATACAGAACAGAAATATTTGTAGTTATAATACTACAACTACTACTACTACCACTACAACTACTACTACTACTACTACTACTACTAATAATAATAATAATACAAACATTTTGTTATATTTTAGAATCAGATCTGCTTTTTTTTAAGTTGTCAAGTTCAGCTTGCATCGCCATCTGCTGGAATGTATGTAAATTACAAGTAAACGGAGAATAAACGAGCCAATTTCGTTGCAGTTGTTGACATGAGTCAGCTCAGCAGTAAACCCAGTAAAAACATTTTACATTACTGAGAATTATTGCCACAAATTATGGCCCACAATTGTGGGTTTCTTACACATCACATATTTCTGATCCATCCATCTTGATGTGGAATGGCTCGGCACTTAGCCTGACATAAGAATCTGTCGTGGCTAGTGGGGGACTAAAATACAAACTTTTTTATAATGGTCTTATGCACACTGAACACTGGGATATTGTGTTGTTGCATAGCCTACTGAATGTCTCCCTGTCTAAAGCTGTTATGTCTGAAACACGTTTTACACAAGCAATTCATTCAGTAAAGAACTTTGATTCGAATTGTGACTTGAAAATTGTAAACTATTAATTAACTTATCTAGATACTGGTGGTGGTAGATGACAATGGTCATTTTGACCGTTTATTATCCACGCTAGGTGGCAGTATACTCTAATGTTTGTTTGCAAACCACCATTAAACGGAGAGAAGAAGGGATCATGGCAGGCTGGCTAGTTATTATATAAAGTTATTATTGTAAATTAATGTTGAAAAGTAGTACTGGTAACAAATAAACGAATTAAACTGAAAAGGGAATAGGTGAGTTAATCTATATGTAGTTTTCTGTAGCTACAATATTCTGTTTAACGCTGTTATGATACATTTAGTATTATAGTAGTAGCAATGGTAGCATTTCATTTTTTTGCGATTGTATATTCATTTGTGTGTATATCACCTGGCTATCAACAATGCTTGCAATGCTATTATCCATATTCTACTGTATTTCATTCTGTTCAAATACATGAATTACTGTAGGCTTTCATCCACAGTCATGCGACACAAGCAATGCAAACACGTCTTTTACAGTCATTCTATGTTTTATGTGCTACGGGTGCACGTCTAGCTGTTTGTGAATATATTAACTGTAGCATATATATTTGACATGCCTTCATATGACAGCTACACACCTGACTCTAATGTGAGTTCTAGATCTCTGACAAGATGAATCGCCCAAAGCCTACAACTCTCAGACGCCCCAGCGCTGCCAAAACATCAGGTTTGTCCTAACAGTAGCAGCAGCATCCAGGTCTAACATACATTGACAGATGTGCCAAGGGGGGATTAAGGCTCGCTCTCATGAACACCCATTCATATGATGTGTTCTTTGGTCAGGTCACCCTCCCCCTGGAGATTTTATTGCCCTCGGCTCCAAAAGTCAAGGAGGGGAGTCCAAAGCACCCGCTGTTCTGCTGAAGCCAGCGTCGACAGGTTTACCTGCTGACCGTAAGAGAGAGACTTCGTCCACGCTGCCCTCGTCTTCTGGACTGTCCAGTGTCACCAAGCGTCCCAAACTATCCTCTACACCTCCTGTGAGCGCTCTTGTGCGACTGGCAGATGTTGCTGCTGTGGACAAGAGAGCGATATCACCCTCCATTAAGGAGCCATCAGTGGTTCCTATAGAAGGTAATTCTCTGGCCTTGTTGCATGAAATACAATACATGGTGTCGTTAGCATAAAATTAGCATACATGTACTTTGTTTGCTCAAACATGTCCTAATTTCTCCCCATAGTTCCTCCGGCAGTACTGCTGGATGAGATTGACGCTGCAGAGACTGAAGGAAATGACGATCGCATTGAGGGTCTGCTCTGTGGAGCAGTCAAACAGCTCAAAATAAACCGGGCCAAGCCTGATATCTCCTTGTACCTCAGTCTGATGTTCCTGGCCAAAATCAAGCCCAATATATTTGCCACCGAAGGAATCATTGAGGTAAGAATAATGAGCATCTTCATTCTGATCAACTCCATTCTGATGCATGAACCTGACAGGACATCCTGACGAGATTTGACCCTGTTTTGCTACCGTCCTACTTCAAGGCCTTGTGCAGCCTTCTGCGCCGGGATGCTTCCATCAACTTCAAAGCGAAAGGCAACAGCCTCGTGTCTGTGCTCGCTTGCAATTTGTTGATGGCTGCTTATGAGGAGGATGAGAACTGGCCAGAGATCTTCGTCAAGGTGCGAACATCATTATTCTATTAACACATCTTGTGAAATATGCTCAGTCGAAATAAACATGTGTCCGTTCCATTTGCAGGTGTACATTGAGGACTCTTTGGGAGAACGTATCTGGGTGGACAGTTCCCACTGTAAGAATTTTGTTGACAACATACAGACTGCCTTTGGCACTAAGATGCCTCCGAAGAGCATGCTGCTGCTGGCTGACTCTGGTCGCACTGGCGGAGATCTCAGCGCAGGTGAACCTGAGAAAATGCAGTCCACTGCTTGAATGTTGTCCGACGCATAAATGGGATCTGCATTAATCTGCTGCTAACTTTGTGGCGCTCGTGGCTTCCAGGTAGCAGCCCGCACCCTTCCACCCCAGATGAAGATGATAGCCAGACAGAGTTGCTGATAGCAGAGGAGAAGCTCAGCCCCGAGGACGATGAGCAGGTTATGCCAAGGTACAGATGTTCGTGATCAGAGGACATACATTCTGATGCCGCAAATGCATATGTAACATTCAGCAGTTTTTATCAAGATATTTAGTTGTTGAGTGGATATTGTACATCTACTGCCAAATCTCAATGCGCATTTTTTTTTGTCATTGATTTAGCATAGCAAAAATATATTAGAGCCAATTTAAATGCTAGTGAAACTTCTTGTTTATCAGCCAGCATATGCTATTTTACCCTTAATCAGATTAGCCCTGGTTGTTCAGTTGTTGATTTGAATGATTTACATTAGAAACAAGCTGGTTTATATGCCACATTGTTTAAAAGGTGCTATATAAATCTAGTTTATTGTTATTGTAGATACGAGGAACTGTCCGAGAGTGTGGAGGACTACGTTCTAGACGTGCTCAGGGACCAGTTAAACCGCAGACAGCCCATGGACAACGTGTCTCGCAACTTGCTCCGTCTGCTCACAGCCACCTGTGGCTACAAGGAGGCTCGCCTCATGGCTGTACAGAGGCTGGAGATGTGGCTGCAGAACCCAAAGGTGAGACAGGGAATTACCCATTGTAGGGAAAAATAGTGATGCTATGCTGTATCGATTTGGTAGTTTATTTTTCTTTTTCTTACTAGTATCGTACTAGTGGGACTCTGTGGCTGGGGAACAATGGTGTATTTATACTGCTGAGGACTAGTGTGTGTCAAGTCAAATATATAGCCCTTAATCAAATAGGCAGTCTTAAAGGGCTTTATTTTTCCACAGCTGACTAGACCGGCACAGGACCTTCTCATGTCCCTGTGTATGAACTGCAAGAATCATGGATCAGAGGATATGGAGGTCATCTCCAACCTGATCAAGATCCGCCTCAAACCCAAAGTCCTCCTAAACCACTACATGCTGTGTGTCAGGTCGGTCCAGTGATTCAGTGTCTTCTAAGAGCTGTCGACCTTTATAGCCATCTCTCCAAACTAACATCCATCCTCTCCACTGCCCTGGCCTCAGGGAGCTGCTGAACGCACACAAGGACAACCTGGGCGCCATGGTGAAGCTTGTCATCTTCAATGAGCTGTCAAATGCCAGAAACCCCAACAACATGCAAGTGCTTCATACCGTGCTGCAGCACAGCCCAGAGCAGGCTCCCAAGGTGCACACCAGTCCCCATTCTGCATGAAATGGGGACTGGTCATTATTGAAGCCCAGTGTGTCAGTGTTTTCGTTTTAGCTGAGCATTTCACGGTTTCAGTGTGGTGTTATTTCCCGTTGAACGTCGTTCACGTGAATCTAACCCTGTTCCCGTCTCGCTCCAGTTCTTGGCTATGGTGTTCCAGGACCTGCTGACCAATAAGGACGACTACCTCCGCGCCTCGCGGGCTCTGCTAAGGGAGATCATCAAGCAGACCAAGCACGAGATAAACTTCCAGTCCTTCTGCTTGGGTTTGATGCAAGAGCGGAAGGAAGCCACCTACGTTGACATGGAGTTCAAAGTAAGCGCCGCGTGTCAGCCCTCCAATAACATGTGGTCATTTGTTAGTCGTACCCTGCTGATGGCTTTATTCCCCCCCTCCCCTTAAGGAACGGTTTGTCATCCAGGTGACTGATCTGCTAACAGTCTCCATGATGCTGGGCATCACCGCCCAGGTCAAAGAGGCAGGCGTGGCCTGGGACAAGGGAGAGAAGAAAAGTGAGTGCTCTCCATCTATCTGCACACGTCTGCTATGCTATAGAGAAAAAAATGCTTGTGTGTGGATAAACTTCAAATCCACATTATTTTGGACAATTTCCAAATCCCGATTATTTAACTATGATTATTTGTTGACATTGGAAAGATGTTGCCGTTGCTGCACTGAAAAACGACGACACAGTGAAAACACCTTCAACTGTTTAATGTCCCCTAAAACATTTACCCCTGTTGATCTTTCACTTCCCCCCCCAGGAGGGGCAAACGTGCGTGTGACATCCAGAACACGAGACAAAATACGAGCTTACTTGCAAAACGTAACGTGTAACATAATCACTTTTTTCTCAATTACAATGCTTTTGTCATTGTTGGGAGCCTTAATTGAAATCGCCATTCAAATTTCTTCAACAGCACAGCCCTAGTGAGTGTGCGAGTGTGTCCTGAGCTGACTGTGTCGTCTGTTTCAGACCTGGAGGTCCTGAGGTCCTTTCAGAACCAGATTGCCGCCATCCAGAGAGATGCCGTCTGGTGGCTGCACACAGTAGTTCCCACTATAAGTAAAGTCGGTGCGAAGGACTACGTCCACTGGTAACACGTTGGACGCTCCTCCATCAACATATCCCTTATGGTTGAAAGCTTTACCTTTAGTAATGTCTCGCTCCTCTCCTCTCACTGCCAGCCTGCACAAAGTGCTCTTCACGGAGCAGCCGGAGACCTATTACAAGTGGGACAACTGGCCTCCCGAGAGCGACAGAAAGTAAGACGTCTTTTCCGCTTGAGCGTCGTGTGGCGTGTATGAGTATTTGCCACATGTACGCCACACCACACGTCATTCAAACAGCACCGAAGCACAATCAACACACAACAGATTGCACTAAAACACAGAGTGACGGCTAATACAAATCTAATCAGTGCTGTTTCTTATTAGTTAAGCTGCAAGTGATTGTGCAATGCAGGGTGTTATCGTTGTTGTTGTCTGCCGTTTTGCTGTGTTCAGTGTTTTACCAATCGGGTCTCTTCCCCAGCTTCTTCCTCCGGCTGTGCTCCGAGGTGCCCCTGCTGGAGGACACGCTGATGCGCATCCTGGTCATCGGGCTGTCCCGCGACCTGCCGCTGGGCCCGGCCGACGCAATGGAGCTGGCCGACCACCTGGTGAAGAGAGCCGCCGGGGCGCAGTCTGACGGTGTGTGTGTGTGTGTGTGTGTGTGTTTTGTGTGTTTGACGGAGACACAGCTGCTCCTGTGGTGTCTTGACTCCTCCTGACTTGTGTGCCTGCACAGATCTAGATGTTCTGAGGGTGGAGAGGATCCAGCTCATCGATGCAGTGCTGAATCTGTGTACATACCACCACCCAGAGAACATTCAGCTGCCCGCAGGGTACCCCCTCTTGGTTCTACTGAACTGCGAACAGGCAACGCGACCAGGCCACGTCTCTTTTGTTAACAAGTGTCCTTTAACTTGCATGTTGTAGGTATCAGCCTCCCAATTTGGCTATATCGACATTGTATTGGAAGGCCTGGCTCCTGTTGCTCGTGGTGGCTGCATTCAATCCCCAGAAAATAGGTATGACCATGTGTTTTGTGTCTGGCTACAGTTTGAAGCAGGTTTCATTGAAAGTCAGTGCTAGCCGTCAAATCTCCATGCTTTGTTCTTGTTTGACATCAGGCTTGGCGGCCTGGGATGGCTATCCCACTCTGAAAATGCTCATGGAGATGGTTATGACAAAGTAAGTAAGGACAGATTGCGTAAGTATGCACGCTGATTCTATAGCATACGATTGCATTGTAGGGGCCCCTCAAAAGCCCAAATATCAGCCCCAGCTCACTTTTTATGTTTGGAACACTACTACTTCCCCCCCACGGGTGGGGTAGTATGAGTGTTGCGTGGTTAGGAGGCAGTTTCAAAACAAAACGACAACGTTTGTTTACACCAGTTGCAGTCTCTTTTGTAGGGATAGTGTCTCCTGAGACCGTCCTGTCCAGCTAACGCACGCCACTTGTTTCGCCTGCAGCAACTACTCCTATCCTCCGTGCACCGTTGCGGACGAGGACACCAAGACGGAGATGATCAACCGGGAGCTGCAGATCTCCCAGAGGGAGAAGCAGGAGATCCTGGCCTTCGAGAGCCACCTGGCTGCCGCTTCAACCAAACAGACCATTACAGAGAGCAACAGCTTGTTGTTGTCCCAGTTGACCAGCCTAGAGCCTCAGTAAGACCTTCAGGACACCGCCCCCTATCTGTGAAACGACCCTGCCCACTATTTGTTTGAATCAGTACAAGAAGCGTTGACGCTCCATTAGTCAAATCACATATAGCTATTAAGGTAACTTCTTGAAGATTAATTATATCGTCCTCAACTGTACGCCAAACTCCACTCCCCTGTAAAGTATAGAGCGGATTAGGCCAGTGACTATGATTATTTTGATGGTGTTAATCGCTATGTCTATCATCTCCTCCAGGGGTCCACCTCGTCGTCCTCCTCCACCAATCCAGGAGCAGATCAAGAGCCTCAACCAGTCTCTGCGCCTGGGCCATCTGCTGTGCCGTAGCCGCAGCCCGGACTTCCTGCTTAACATCATCCAGCGGCAGGTGAGAGAGAGAGAGAGAGAGAGAGAGAGATTCCTAGTCTTTTTGATGGGAGGGCTTGTTGTCATAGCCGCCGGAGGTCTTCCTTATTGTTCACAGGCTTCCTCTCAGTCGATGCCCTGGCTGGCGGACTTGGTGCAGTCCAGCGAGGGGTCCTTAGACGTGCTGCCTGTGCAGTGCCTGTGCGAGTTCCTCCTCCACGATGCTGCCGATGACAGCGGGCCAGCAGAGGAGGAGGAGGAAGGGGAGAGCAAGGAGCAGAGGGCCAAGAAGAGACAAGTATGTGCCTTCCTGTCTTGCATTCAAACGATATTACAGAACAAACAAGTAGCTACTAAAACGACACCCGGATTCAATCACATTAATACATTTTATCTGAAATAAGTTTTAATTGTGAGACCTAGGTAAAAAAATATATATATATTATTATTAATAATAATAATAATACAAATAAATATATATTATTGTTTTTTATAATTATTGGCATTTTTATTTGAAATGATTGGCCATGTGGTGTTATGAGTCGTAATCCATGTCCACACGTCTTCTGTCCATTAGAGACAACAGAAGCAGAGGCAGCTCCTGGGGCGCCTGCAGGACCTCCTGCTAGGTCCCAAAGCCGACGAGCAGACCACGTGTGAGGTGCTGGACTACTTCCTGCGGCGCCTCAGCTCCTCTCAGGTGGCCTCCAGAGTCCTGGCTATGAAGGTACGGTGTCGGGCGTCCACACACACGCTGCCAGTCCCTCCGTTGCTCCGCACGCTGTGGCGTGACCCCGGGTGTAAATGCCTGTGACCCGCAGGGCCTGGCTCTGGTCCTGAGCGAGGGCGGACTGAAGGACGGGGAGGAGCGGGACCAGCCCATGGAAGAGGACTCGGGAGATTCCGAGCTCCTGCTGGGCTACCAGTGGCTCCTCCAAGACCTCCCCAAGCTCCCCTTGTTCGACAGCGTCAGAGGCATGACCTCTACCGCCCTGCAGCAGGTCAGTGCCTAGCATTAGCACATGCACCGGCTAATGGGCTTAGCGCGTGTGTGTGTGTGTGCGTGTAAAGCATTCATATTCTCTGTCTGCTCCCAAGGCCATTCACATGGAGACCGATCCACAGACCATCAGCGCCTATCTTATTTACCTATCCCAGCATGCACCTGTGGAAGAACAGTCATCGCATAATGACCTGGCTCTGGTAAGCATTGTCACAATATTTTTCTTTTATGATATAAGAAAATGTAATTGCAGTTTTTCTTTATTAT
Source organism: Typhlichthys eigenmanni (assembly GCA_027564635.1). Lineage (NCBI taxonomy): Eukaryota > Metazoa > Chordata > Actinopteri > Percopsiformes > Amblyopsidae > Typhlichthys > Typhlichthys eigenmanni. The sequence continues at coordinate 4,029 of JAODUK010079309.1, read as the reverse complement.
ATTGTCTCTATGCAAGGCTGCTCGATTATGGAAGAAAATCATAATTATAATTATTTATTTCAATGTTGAAATCACGATTATTTAACACTACTACTCATTGACACACTGAACTTAAAATAGAATCAATAAGACAGTGAAAACAAGTGTGAAATGTCCCTTAAGACTTTTCACGTTGAACCTTCATTTCCACCCCGGCATGGGCAAAAGTGCGCACATTCAGAAGAACACCAGACAAAATAACAGTTTCCTTTTAAACGTAATGTGCAAAACAATAGTTTTCTTTTGGAGACGGTTTCCGTGTGCTTTAATAGCCGACACTGGGTGACGCGCACGGCCCTACTTCAGTGCGCATGCTCTTAACACAAGCCTTGTGTGCGCGTGTGCGTTCCCTGTGCAGGACGTTGCGCGGCTGATCGTAGAGCGCTCCACCATCATGAACAACCTGTTCGCCAAGCACTCCTGCAGGCCCGAGTCTGACGCTGTGCTCTCCGCCTTCCTCACCATCTTCTCTGGCTACATCAAGAGGATGAGGAAGACCAAGGAGGGAGAGGACCTCTACAGCTGGGTGAGTAAGGGCCTAGCAGTTCTCCTCCCTCTCTCCATCTAGCGTGGCACCTCGGCCCTGGGTCCATGTTGTAGATGTCTCCCTGCTCCACCACACCACGCCTGATTCAAACGAATAGGTCGTTGTCATATCTGATAGCAGAAGCCTGATAACAACCCGATCACCTGCACCAGAGCCATGTAGAAGAGAGAGTCGCGTCAACTCCGTTCAGTCCAATGAACCGTTCTAGCGGATCGTGGAACCTCCAAACAGTTCCCGGAAGTTAGCCCCAGATAGTAAATATAAATGATGTTGTAAATTGATGCATTTATTGACTGCTTATTACCAAACACTGCAGTTATGTATCTGTAATATAAATGGCCCACCTCCACCTTCTTCGCACTTCCTAGAGCTGTTTTGCGTCTCCATGAACCGTGTGACCGTTGAACGGTTCGAACGTTTGTTGGCGCGACTGGCTCTGACCTACAACATGCAGGACCAGGGTTGGTAAACGCTGCTCTATGAGACCGTACAGGAGAATAAACCACGTTGCCATGGCGTTGTCCAGTCTGAATCTCAGGACCAGGTGTTCCTGCGCTGGACCACAGGAGAGACCGCTACCATGCACATACTGGTGGTGCACGCTATGGTGATCCTGCTGACCCTGGGACCGCCCAAAGGTAGGCCGTGGCCCGACCCTCTGCCCACCGCCCCCCTCCTCTAATGTATGCTGTTGTGTATGAGCACTTAAAGGCACGGACTGACGGATGGGGGGGTGCCTTTGTTCCTCTGTGTCCAGGAGAGAGTGACTTCTACAATCTCCTGGACATTTGGTTTCCTGACAAGAAGCCCCTCCCCACCGCCTTCCTGGTGGACACCTCTGAAGAGGCCCTGCTGCTGCCCGATTGGTTGAAGCTGAGGATGATCCGGTCGGAGGTCTCCCGACTGGTCGACGCGGGTACAAGCAGCGCGGCGGATTGCGTGCGGAACTGAATTGCTCTTGAGTGTGTTTTGCAACATGTGCTAAGTCCTTTTGTCTGTAGCTCTACAAGACCTGGAGCCCCAGCAGCTGCTGCTGTTTGTCCAGTCATTCGGCATCCCGGTCTCCAGCATGAGCAAACTGCTTCAGTACCTGGACCAAGCCGTGTCCCAGGACCCACAGACGCTGGAGCAAAACATCATGGACAAGCGTAAGGAGCTACTGGGAGAAGGTTAGCATGCATATGCTGCTCTGGCTGCTATTTAACCCTGTTGTGTTTTTCCTCTGCGTCAGACTATATGGCTCACCTAGTGGAGGTGCAGCATGAGCGAGGTGCCACTGGGGGGCACACTTTCCACACACTGCTCAGTTCCTCTCTGCCTCCACGCAGAGGTCAGTGTGTTTTTATCAATGAAGCCATATTTAAGCATGCCTGTGGTTTAACTTTTTTGTGATTCAGGTGTGTTACTATTGATTAAAACATTTGAGTAGCTAAAATGTATATTATTGCATGCTAATTGTAAGCTAATACACTTTTTGGCATATTCCCCAAATATCTGCTAGTTTACCATTCTCTGTGCGTGCTGTACACATAATCTGGTACTTCTACACAGCCCTGGCTCCATGATGACAGTAGGAACATAAACAGAATGGTTAACATCGTTCACAACAAAAATGCCGCTCGGGCTTTGCGATGCATTTTAATGTGTGGGGTGGAGCTTCTGAGGGAGTTTTTAGTTTTCTACGTTTATTTGTGTTTGCTCACTGTAGATTCGTCTGAAGTGAGTAAGTCCAAAGTTACTGTGGATACCCCCCATAGCTCTATGAAAATTCGAGCAGTTAATCAGATTCCTGTGATTGGACCTGAAGATGACCTCACTGGCTTGATGCTTCAGGTAGGAACATTTTGTTGAGAGCATTTCATATTGCGTGCGTGAGATCTGATGGTGTGCAATGATCACAAATAGGATATTAATATTTGCTGTGTATTATGAGATTACCATCTAGTTTTAGACTCTCAGCACACTATCATTACTAAAAACAATATTTTTTTTTTGTTAATTTTGTGGACAAATGGCTTCTAATTGAAATTGCTGCCAAAAAGCAATACATTGTTCTCTAAATCATTCTTTTAATCAACATGTCCTTTAGAGAACCTTGCTAACATTAGCACAGACTAAAATGTTTAGTTCGTGTTTAACCGATGACTTTGACTGTGTGTGTGCTTGCGTGCACGTGTGTATGTGTGCGTGGTTGCGTGCGCTGCTCTCTTTTTGCAGATCTTCCCGTCGAAGACGGACCCTCGCTGGCTGGGCCCACCCCCCAGCCAGTTGTCTCTGGGCCTGCAGCAGGCTTTGGCCAGGGAACTGCTGGGCGCCAGGCAGGGCCACGTGCAGAAGGTGGGCCTGGCCTCCGGTCTGCTGCAGGCCATAGCGGCCCTGCTCGGCTCCGCCCACGCCGCGGCCCTCGTCGCGGCCATGCACCGCAACCACGCCCTGTCCTGTCCGCTGATGCGGCAGCTTCACCTCTACCAGGTACACGGCAGCAGCAACGTGGAGCGCAGCGCGAGAGAGGCAGGTGGAGTTGTGCTTTCACAACACCTTTGTTTGTCCCTCTCCCCTTCAACGCAGCGGCTCGTCTCCCAGGACGCCGCCTTCTCCTCGCTCTTCCTCAAGGCCGTAGTGAAGATGCTGACCTGGTTGGAGGGCCCCACAGCGGAGGCGGGACCACTGAAGACCCTGCTCAAGTCCTTCGCTGGCCAGTATTCTCACAATCACAGGCTCGGCGACGGTGAGCTCCTCCTCGGCTCGCCTGTTTATGACGCTGCTGGGGAGCGTGTATTGTATGTTAAGGGTGTGCGCTGTGTGTGTACAGTCAGAACAGGGTTCCTCCACCTGGCAGAGGCCCTGGCATACCGGCAGGACATAGAGGTGCCAGTCAGGACCGTCCTTGCCATGCTAAAGGCTGGGGAAAGGTGCAACGCAGAGGTTGAACTCATTGGAAAAGGTATTTCCCCCGCTATTCCGCCTATGTCTTTCATTACGGTATGTGCCAGTACTGTGTGATGGCAAAATTAGTAGCTTTGTTAATTAGCACATATCTACTACGACATGTGATCCAGTATCATTTTACTAATCAGCATAATACTTATTGCATGGTTATGGTTATTGTTTGCCATCACTTCTCTAAGACACACCAAGAAGGAATTCAAAAGGCCGTCGATTGTATTTGACTAAAACCTTGAAAAGCCAAATGTAATCTGGTCTTTATCGGGGCAAAGACATGGCATGCTCATGTCAATCTTATATTCTAAAATATAAGATTATATAATGTATAGGCCATTCATGACTTGTTCATTAATAATCTACTCTATTGCTATATCTACTGTATTAAGACAGTCTATTGTATTAAGAGGACATATACTGTATGCAGGGACGGTTTGTTCATTAGGGCGATTGGGCGACGCACTGCCAAAGGAGAAAGAGAGAGGAGGGAATTTTCCAAC